>CAUYUJ010019760.1:202144-229644 GCA_963575745.1 Prorocentrum cordatum
GCCCCAAGCGGCCCCCAAGACGGCCCAGGAGGCCTTTAAGACGCCCAAGATGGCCTCCCAGGCGGCCCTGGAGCACCCCAGGAGGGCCCCAAGTCGGCCCAGAGAAGCCCCCCAAATGGCTTCCGACGGCGTCAGGCGGACCAGGAGCCCACCAAGACGGCCGAAGATGGCCCTAAGATGGCCCAAGAGGCCTCTAAGAGGGCCTCCAGGAAGGCCCGAAGAGGCCAAAAACACAGATGTTCCTGGATTGTTGAAGGAGTGTGGCATTTGCTTTTTGTTCGGCCTTCCGACGGCCCGAGATGGCCCAGGTGCTCCCAACGATCGCCCAAGAGGCCCAAGACGGCCCCAAGAGGCCCCCAGGACGGCCCAAGAGGCCTCCAAGACGCTCAAGATGGCATCCAAGACGGCCCTCCAAGGATCAAAATGGCCTCCAAGACGGCCCTCCAGGACGGCTCAAGATGGCCTCCAAGGATCAAAATGGCCTCCAGGTGGCCAAGATGGCCTTCACGATGCCCAAGTGTTCCCCGAAGGCTTTCCAAACCGATTCGGGGAACACATGGTCCGATAGATTGGCAGATCTGGCCTCAACGTTCGGCGACATTGGCGCTTCCAAAAAGGCGGGGGGCGGCGGCGATTCGACGTAGGCGTCTTCGATAACGCCAACGTTTCAATTTGCGCTGATGACTTCTATCCCTAGATGCGCCAAGGCAGCGCCGAGACGCACCGACACGACTCTGTTATATTCAATAATGCTAGAGAGGGGGCCCGCGGCAGGGGGCGAAGCCCTTACGGATAGCTATATACACACATACCTATACGACCACCCTTCGGGTGATAAGGAGGTTCGGGGGGAGGAACCAACGTCTCACTCGATCGGTCTCTATAGCGATCCCACTATCGATCTCATTATCGGTCTCGCTCGATCGATCTCGCCCGATCGATCTCACTCGATCTACTTCATTCGGTCGGTCTCACATTCGATCTGACTATCGATCGCGCAATCGATCTCACTATCGATTGCACTATCGACCTCACAATCGATCTCACATTCGGTTCCACTATCGATCTCGCTATCGATATCACAATCGATCCCACAATCAACGTCATCATCATCATGATCAGCATCATCGTCGTCAACGTCATCAACATCATCATTATCATCATCGGGACATCCTCATCATCACCTCACCACCATGAGCATCAACATCATCATCAACACCATCGTCATCATCGGGACACCGTCATCATCACCAGCATCACCAAAATCATCATCAACGGGGTACCATCATCATCATCATCATCATCGGAACACCGCCACCATCATTATCTCATCACCATCATGAACAACATCATCAGCATCGCCATCATCATCGGGACATCATCATCATCATCAACAACATCAGCATCATCATCAGCAACATCATCATCATCGGGGCACCATCATCATCGTCACCATCATCAGCGTCACCATCATCATCATCACGGGGGCACCATCATCATCAACATCAACATCATCATCACCACCATCGGACCACCATCATCAAACTCATCATCATCACCTCATCATCATCAACACCATCATCATCATCGGGACACCATCATCGTCGTCATCATCATCAACATCATCAACATCGGGACACCATCATCATCATCATCACCACGATCATCAAGAGCATCATCACCAACCTCATCATCATCATCGACACACCATCATCATCACCACCATCATCATCATCTCATCGTCATTTTATTATTATCACCATTAATAAGGTTATGAACATCATTATTACCGGGGCACCATCATCATCATCAACAACATCATCATCATCAACATCATCACCATCGGGACACCGCCATCACCACCACCATCACCATCATCAACAAATCGTCAACACCATCATCATCGGGACACCATCATCATCACCACCATCACCATCATCATCATCGTCACCATCATCATCATCACCAGAACACCATCATCATCATCACCTCGCCACCATCATCATCAACATCATCACCATCATCAGCGGGACACCATCATCGTCACCATCATCATCATCATCATCATCATCATCATCATCATCATCATCATCATCATCGGGACACCACCATTATCACCACCATCACCATCACCATCACCATCACCATCACCATCATCATCATCATCATCATCATCATCATCACCATCACCATCACCATCAACATCATCGACATCATCATCACCGTCATCATCGGGACACCGACTGGACACCGGCGGGACACGGGCTGGACACCGCGCGGCACCAGACGCCGAAGGGAATCATTTGGTCCGGCCGCGCCTCAGCCACAGCGGGACACCGGCGGGACACCGCGCGGCACCGGTTGCCAGAAGGGAATCATTTGGTCCGGCCTCGCCTCAGCCACAGGAGACTTTCCTCTTGCCCGCCCACGCAGCTTCGCCTCGCCCGCACGCACGGCCGCACGAGCACGAAACCGAAATCGATTTCCCGGCAGGGGGGCTCTCCGTTCCACTTCGATCTCACCTCCTCACCTCCGACATAGATGTACACACACATATCTATCATATCTACCTTCTGCTGAGCCAGTGTCCAAGAGCCTCAAGAAAAGGAGAGACCAATCGGGACCAAAAATTTGCCTGACGAAGGACCCAACCATGTGCAGTTGCGAGTACCGCATTGTGGGTACCGGTTTCGGTGGAACTCCTATGGGGCCACGAAACTTGTGAGGGGTGCGCCGAAGTTGGTGGCGCGGACGCATGTGGACACCGCCACTGGGGCCTTCGGTGTAGCTCCCTATGGGGCCACGAAACGCTGCCCTGGGCGAGGGAGACGCATGCGAACTGCGCCATTGGGACCTTCGCTGCATCTCCTAATGGGGCCACGAAACGCTGTCCTGGGTGGGGGCGACGCATGCGAACTGCGCCTCTGGCGCCTTCGGTGGAGCTCCCTATGGGGCCACGAAACGCTGCCCTGGGTGGGAGAGACGCATGCGAACACCCCCACTGGGGCCTTCGGTGGAGCTCCCTATGGGGCCACGAAGCGCTGTCCTGGGCAGGGGAGACGCATGCGAACACCCCCACTGGGGCCTTCGGTAGAGCTCCCTATTGGGCCACGAAGCGCTGCCCTGGGTGGGGGAACCGCATGCGCCCACCCCCGCTGGGGCCTTCGGTGGAGCTCCCTGTGGGCCAGAAACGCTGCCCTGGTGGGGGAACCGCATGCGCCCACCCCCACTGGGGCCTTCGGTGGAGCTCCCTATGGGGCCACGAAGCGCTGCCCTGGGTGGGGAACCGCATGCCGGTGAGCTCCGTGGGCGCTGCCCTGGGTGGGGGAACCGCATGCGCCCACCCCCACTGGGACCTTCGGTGGAGCTCCCTATGGGCCACGAACGCTGCCCTGGGTGGGGGAACCGCATGCGCCCCCCCCACTGGGGCCTTCGGTGGAGCTCCCTGTGGGGCCACGAAATGCTGCCCTGGGTGTGGGAACCGCATGCGCCCCCCCTCACTGGGACCTTCGGTGCAGCTCCCTATGGGGCCACGAAACGCTGCCCTGGGTGTGGGAACCGCATGCGCCCCCCCTCACTGGGACCTTCGGTGGAGCTCCCTATGGGGCCACGAAACGCTGCCCTGGGTGTGGGAACCGCATGCGCCCCCCCCTCACTGGGGCCTTCGGTGGAGCTCCCTTTGGGGCTACGAAACGTGTGAGAGGTGTGCCGAGAGCAGAGGCAAGGAGAAGGAGGAGGAGGGAGGAGGGGGAGGAGGGAAGGAAGGAGGGAAGGAAGGGACGCGGGGCACCGTCTCTTCAAAACGAGGACCCAACACCACAGGATGGTTGGGAAAAACAATCGTGCGAAAGAACACACGCCTGGCCAACACAAATCCAGCAAGGCTGCGCAAATATTACACCTGCTGCACAATGTTTATCTACCGGTCCGGATCACGCCCTTAATCCGCCCCAAAAACTTCGACCCCTTCCCCGGCCCTAAGGGTAACTCCCGATCCCGCAGCCGTGTTCTATGATCCTGGGTCCTGGGCTCCGAGGAACGACCCATAGAGCTCAAGCCCTGGAGGCCGGCCGATATGAAAGAGAAACGGCGGACTGCTAAATGCTCCTCCCGAGCTCTGGGTACGCATGCTGTTCCATCTCTTGGACAGCCAGGGGCCCCCTCGTCGCCACAATAAAACGCAACCCGACGCGATACCTTGCTTCTCGAGAGCCTCGCGTCTGAGATCGCGCTGCGCAGGAAGAGCGCCGCATCACATCCGTGTGCGAGCGCGACTTCGAGAGGACGTGAAACAAGTGCTCCCAGACCTCCAACGTCTTGGGCAATCCACGACAACACTGCGTGTCTTCATGTTCGATTCCGGAGGCGGCGTTCAGGCTTCAGGAGGCAAGAATCCTTGGAAATGGGACGATGGCCGCGGGAAAGGGGTCGAGACTTGCAGCGGCCCCGTTCTGAAACACGTAGTGACGACGTCGGATGTCTGGGATACCGAGTGTGAAACAAAAGAGGAGCAACCCGTGCTGCAGGAGGACCCGGAGGAGGGAGGCACAGGAACGGCGACAGGGAAGGGGCATTAGCGACGCGCACATGCAGCTTTCCCTGAAGCAGAGCGCTTAGGGGACATCGCTGGGCGGCGTAAGCCAGCGACAACCTCTCATGGGAGGGCACGGAAATAAAAAAGAGCAGCGACATACCCAAATTCCTCTCGACCAAGGCTGCGCATACTCATAAGGGGGCAGGCAGGCCATGACTGCGACAAAGGCAGCTACCCTTTCAACCGAGGCGCGCAAAAAGTGCCCACAGTGCACAGCGCCCCCCAAAAAACCTCTCCCTCCTCCTCCCCATCATCATCGACCTCCCTTCTCTCCCCTGCATCCTTCGTCCTTCCTTGTCCGTCGCCCATCCGCGGGAGCGACGGGCAACGTCAGGGGCAAACCAGCTCCGAGGGGGGAACGTCGAGCTCGAATCGGTGATACGTCGCCGACAGATCTGCGACGGGCACCCGACAGCGAACCCGCGGAGGAGGAGGAGGAGGAGGAGGAGGAGGAGGAGGAGGAGGAGGAGAGGAGGAGGAGGAGGGGGAGGAGGAGGGGGGGAGGAGGGAGGAGGGGGAGGAGGAGGGGGAGGGAGGAGGAGGAGGAGGAGGAGGAGAGAGGAGGAGGAGGAGGAGGAGGAGGAGGAGGAGGAGGAGGAGGAGGGGGCAGGCCGATCGGGCCCCAGTGGGCCAGGAAAGGGGCGCTCGGAGGCCGGCGCGCCCCTCCCGCCGAGCCTGCCCCCCCTGAAGGAGCTGCAGCTGCTGCTGCTGCTCATCCTCCGCCACCTCTCCTCTCCCCGGGCCTCGCTCCTGCCGCCTCCCGGGGTTAAGTCGGGCATGTCCCCCTACAGGGGGATACTCGACGAAACATAAAAAATACCTAAATAATGATCCCAGTGCGACCCTACCTAGGAGTTGGAGCCCCTAGGAAAGCAGCATTAGTAGTAAGAGCCAAGCTAAGCTAACGCTAAGCTAAAGCTAAGCTAAAGCTAAGCTAAAGCTAAGCTAAAGCTAAGCTACAGCTAAGATAAAGCTAAGCTAAAGCTAAGCTACAACTAAACTAAATCTCAGCTAACGTTAAGCTAACGCTAAGCTGAAGCTAAGCTAAATTTAAGCTACAGCTACACTAAAGCTAAGCTGCAGGTAAGCTAATTATAAGAGCTAAAGCTAAGCTAAAGCTAAACTATATATAATATAAAGCTAAACTAAATCTAAGATACAGCTAAGCTAAAGCTAAGCGAACGCTAAGCTACAGCTAAGATAAAACTAAGCTAAAGCTAAGCGAACGCTAAACTAAAGCTAAGCGAACGCTAAACTAAAGCTAAGCTTAAGCTAAGCTAAGCTAAACAAAGCAAATATGAGATAAGCAACGCTAAGCTAAAGGGACGTAAGTGGGGGAACCGCGGGGCGGATACTGGGGGAACCGCCCGGGGTGGGCCCCACTGCCCGGCCCTTTAGGCAAACCGAATAAGAACCCTTCTAGGCAGAGCCTAGGTAGGGAATAATCAAAACAAATAAAAAATTAGTCTGGGGATTATTTTTGGATGTGTTTGACCTTTTTTGTTGTATTTTTGGTGTATTTATGATTCTCGTCGAAAATCCCCATGTAGGGGGACACGCCCGACAGAAGCCTCCCGTCATGGTCCACAGTCTCGGCGGGCGGCTCCAGCGAGCGGGCCCCCGCGCAAAGTAGGCCGCCCCGCGCGGGGTGACCCACGGCTGCGGCGCGGGAGCTGCCGCCCGACGGCCGGCGGCCTTGGCAGCCCCGCCCGCTCCTCAGATCACCGGCGGCGTCGAGGAGCTGCGGCGGTGACGTCCGAGCGAGCTCTCCTCCCCGGGCACGTAAAAGTCGAGGAACGTGTGCTTGACGGTCGCCTTCAGCTGACAGGGCGGCTCCTTCGGGGCCCCGGGCCCAGGAGCAGCGATGGCACGATCTGCTCGGCGGCCAGCCCCAGGGGGGACGTGAGAGGGGGCGGGCCTCCCCAGAAGCCTCGGAAGTTCCACGGCCTCGGGACAAGTGTCTGCAGCCTCCCCCACCAAAAGCGCAGCGTCCCAGAATGCCCGAGGGCCTCTGAAAAGCCCCGCCGCCTTCTGAGAGTGCGTTCTCGTTCACACTCCCCCCCCCCAATCGCTCGCTGCCGAATTTGGTTTTTGGGTCATAACTCGGGTCTCTAGCGGGCGTCCGGGACGATCCGAACACCCCCAGAGCGCCCGCGGCGAGGCGCAGCTGCTGGCAAGCATCCCGAGGCTGGAAAATCGCGGAGAGCCGACGAAAACGCCAGAAAACCTGGAACCTCGAACCCGAAACTTCCCCCCTCTCGCTCGCCGCCGAACATCGTCGGAGCCTGGGGACGTCCCCGTCGCTCGCATCCGATCAGGGGGCCGCTGTAGGGCCCCCAGGACAATCAGGCAAGCTATACCCCCAGGGACGCGGTAATTTGGGGCCCGTGGAAGCGCGGGCCTCGACAACCACAGGCGGACGTCAAGGAAAAACCGTTTGGTGACAGGTGGCCCGGTGAAAAATGAAAGGGCGATATAGACCCAAGGGGGCATGGGCTACCCTAGGGCCTAAAGACCCTAGGCTTGGTTAGGGTAGGGCCTACTAGAGGCCCTGTGCTTGCCCAGGGTGGGCCTACTGAAGGCCTTAGGCTTGCCTAGGGTACGGCCCACTGAAGGCCCCAGGCTTGCCAAGGGTAGGGCCTACTGAAGGTCCTAGGCTTGCTGGTGAGTGACGAAAACACACGGCCTTGCGCGAAAATATATAACGACCCCACGCCGCAGCTTGCGCGGGCCGCTTGCGTGGCACACCGCGTAGAGACAAGAACGCTTACGCGAGACGTTGCTTGGCAATCTTTCTCGCGAAGGCCGGCGCAATCGACCTCTCATGGCCTCGAAACTGCCTCGAGATCGACCCAAGATGACCTCGGGATGGTCTTTGTCACTCAGTTGGCTTCGAAATCCCCAAAACATCGCACCTCACTGGCCGATCTTGGGGCCGTGGGGGAAACAAAAATTAGCCAAGCGAAGGACCCAACCATATGCAGTTGTGGGTATCGCATTCGTGGGAACCCCGTATGGGGCCACGAAACGCTGTACTGGGTGGGGGGGACGCATGCGAACTGCGCCACTGGGACCTTCGGTGGAGCTCCCTATGGGGCCACGAAACGCTGCCCTGGGTGGGGGGAACGCATGCGAACTGCGCCACTGGGGCCTTCGGTGGAGCTCCCTATGGGGCTACGAAACGCAAGGGAACCGCATGCGGGCTGTGCCATGGGACCTTCGGTGGAGCTCCCTATGGGGCCACGAAGCGCTGCCCTGGGTGGGGGAACCGCATGCGGGCTGTGCCACTGGGACCTTCGGTGGAGCTCCCTATGGGGCCAGGGGGAACCGCATGCGGGCTGTGCCACTGGAACCTTCGGTGGAGCTCCCAATGGGGGTACGAAACGCTGCCCTGGGCGGGGGAACCGCATGCGGGCTGTGCCACTGGGACCTTCGGTGGAGCTCCCTATGGGGCCACGAAGCGCTGCCCTGGGTAGGGCAACAGCATGCGGGCTGTGCCACTGGGACCTTCGGTGGAGCTCCCTATGGGGCCACGAACCGCTGCCCTGGGTGGGGGAACCGCATGCGGGCTGTGCCACTGTGACCTTCGGTGGAGCTCCCTATGGGGCCACGAAACGCTGCCCTGGGTGGGGGCACCGCATGCGGGCTGTGCCACTGGGACCTTCGGTGGAGCTCCCTATGGGGCTACGAAACGCTGCCCTGGGTGGGGGAACCGCATGCGGGCTGTGCCACTGGGACCTTCGGTGGAGCTCCCTATGGGGCTACGAAACGCTGCCCTGGGTGGGGGAACCCATGCGGGCTGTGCCACTGGGAACTTCGGTGGAGCTCCTATGGGGCTACGAAACGCTGCCCTGGGTGGGGGAACCGCATGCGGGCTGTGCCACTGGGACCTTCGGTGGAGCTCCCTATGGGGCTACGAAAGCCCTACGAAACGTGTGGGGGTGTGCCGAGAGCAGAGGCAAGGAGGGGGAGGAGGGAGGAGGGCGAGGAGGGGAGGAGGATAGAGGCCTCCTAGATGGGGTCGGAGTAGATGGGGTCGGAGGATCGCGTCGCATCGGCGATACATCGGCGATGTATCGGCGATGCACCGGCGATGTATCAGCGACGCCGGCGATGCATTGGCGACGTCCGCGTGAAGAAAATCGGGCTCTGCATCGAGCCGCATCGGGGATGCATCGGCGATGCGGCGCGATCTTCCGACCCCATCTACTCCGACCCCGTCTAGGAGGCCTAGAGAGGAGGAGAGGAGGTGGGACGCGGGGCGCTGTCTCTTCAAAACGAGGACCCAACACCACAGGATGGTTGGGAAAAACTCCCCCAGACGCGCATGGCCGGGCGACTCAAGCCCCGACATTGGATGAAAGTACAGCACGCCCTCAAACCTACAAGCAAAGAAATATTGGGAAATGAAGGGCAATGGAGACGCCATACTCAGGAGAACGTGCACCTCGGGTTCGGGGGACTCGGAAGGGCCTGACAGGGTCATCGAGAGAATGGCAGAACCCAGTATGAAACACGGCGCGACCTCGCGCTACAAACCTCCCACAACAACTGGGCCGTCACGACGCGGGCTGGGCACGTTAAAAAGCGACGGCCACCCGAATTCAGGCGAACTCAGGTCTTACGCTTCCCCGAAATAGTGGAAACTGACTTTTTTTATAAAAAAAAACTAATTTGGGGGACGATCAACCATATAGTTTCGCCGGCCCCGTGGCCCTCATGATAGCAGGCCGAAGAGCTCGGCCCACGGAAGGCTCACAGTTCGCGTTGGCCCTCGCGCCGTCTGGGATGCCAAAGGAAGCCCTGGGGCGGACAACTGAAAGCGGCGGGAGTGGCTACTCGGACTGGTCGAAGGCACCCCCTGCCCCGTGGCGCGGGCGCCTTGCAATCCAGGGAAGGGCGAGAAGCGCCGGTGGATGACGGAAACGAAGACGACGGCGGACGGCGGATGGCATAAAATGTGGGGGGGGGAGCTGCGCGGGCGTCCTGCAATCCTGGGGCGACGACGGACGACGACGACCAAGGCGGACTGCGGTTGACAATCAAGGGTGGACAGAGTGCTTCGTGGGCGTCCTACGGACGAAACAACGACGACGACGACGACAACGACGACGACGACGACGACGACGACGACGACGACGACGACGGCCCTTTGAGGATGGTGCTGCGCAGGCGTCTTGCAGTCCCGGGGGACGACGGCGACGGCTGGCGACGGCCAGCGACGGCGCCGACGAGGACAGCGACGGCCCCGTGCGGTTTGGATGGGCGGGGGGTGTGCTGCGCGGCGCATTGGTATCCTTGGGAATGGCGACGACGACGACGACAACGACGACGACGACGACGACGACCACGCCCACGCCTACGACTACGACGACGACGGCCTTTGCGGATGGCATGTAGAGGGGCGCTCGCATAGGCGGCTTGCAACCCCATACCCCATGGGACTACGACGGCTGACGAACACGCCGGCCCTTTGCGAGCGTCATGAACTGAGGGCGGGGGGGGGGTGCTGCGCAGGCGGCTTGCAGGTCGCTGGGTGACGACGACGACGACGACGACAGCGAGAACGACGGCTCTTTGCAGATTCTGCGTAAGAAGGGGGGGGGGGCTGCGTAGGCGCCTTGCTGCCCTTGGGGGACGAGGGCGACGGACGACAACGAAGACGACGGCCGTTTGCGAATGGCCGACGTGGGGGAAAGGGGCTGCGCGGGCGTCCTGCAGTTCAATGGGCGACGACGACGACGACGACGACGAACGACGACGATAACGACCACAACGACGACGACGACGACGACGACGACGACGACGACGACGACGACGACGACGACAACATGAGATGACGACCAACGGGATGACGACAGCCAGCGCGACGCCCAAGAAATCTGACGGGTGTGGGCGATTGATCAGTCTCGCCCCCTTTGATTTTACTCGCCCGAACTATACGAAGAAAGGCGGCCCCCCGGAAAACAAGGGGGGAATGCTTTCCGAATCGTCGACCTCCATTGGTTAGGTCTGAATGCCAGCTGTCGGACCCCGCGGGGGGCTCCCGCTCGGGCGGGGACCCCTATCAGGCAACACGCACCCGGAGCCTCCCTCCGAATCCGACTCCGAGAAGTCTGGGGGTCGCATGGGTGTGGCTCTGGGTGCCCACTGCAACCTCACGACTGCAGCCACCCGCGCCTCTGGGCCTGCCGGACGGCCCATGACGCTCGACGTCGCGACTTTGTTTCAAGACGTCGGCTCCCACAGGTCTGGACCCCTTCACCGGGACCGGTTTCTCGTCCCGAGTAGTGCTTTGACGGCCCCGCGGGCCCGGCAAGGCCCCCCGGAGGCCGAGAACAGGGACAAACCTCCCGTCGTGATGTTCTGACAGCGCGAGGGAAGCGCAGCTGCTTGACTAGGGACCTCCTAGATGGGGTCGGAGTGGATGGGGTCGTTACATCGCGCCGCATCGGCGATGCATCGGCGACGCATCGCCGACTTCGAAGTGGGGAATTACGGGCTCCACATCTGGCCGCATCGCCGACCCAGACATCCGATGTCTTGATTTTGTTTAATACTGGCTCCCTGGAAGTCCCGACCCTTTCCCCGGGACCAATTTTTCGTCCTGCAGCGTTTTTTGACGGTCCCGGGGCCCGGCGAGGGCCCCTATAAGGCCAAACATTTCGCAGAACCTCCGCCTTGATCTTCTCAGTACGACAGACCTCTGGGGATGCCTCCACGATGCGGCGCGATCCCCCGACCCCCCACCGGCTCCGACACCCTCTGGGAGGCCTGCGTGCTACACGGACCGCGCTGGGGCCCACGGGCTCCTGCCCGCGGGGCGCAGGCACCTCGCGCGGGCGCGGGCCCGCCGGGGCGGCCGCCGGGGGGTCCTCCGGGGCCTCGGGCTGGCCGGCCCTCTGCGCGGGCACCTCCCGCGGCCGCGCGGCCGGGAGGGCGCACGCCCGGCAGCCCTCCGGGGCCACCTCGCGGGGGTCGGCGGCCGGGAGCTTTTTGGTTTTGCCTTTGGCGCGTCGCGGCGGCGGCCCTTTGGCGACACAGGGCGCCCTGCGAGCCGAGAGCGTGTCGCACCGCTCCGCGGGGCGGGGGGCTGGGAAGAGCAGGGGACGGGGATGCCTGCGGACTTGGACGTGGCTAGCGTGTCGCGCCGAGGCGTGGTGTGCCAGAGCAGGCAGCGCGGCGCGCCAAGCCAACGCTCCTGACCGTACCCGCCGCCACGATCCTGTGAGATCTTCGGGGGCCTCCCGAGTGGATATGGACGTCTGGGCCCCCCCGCTGGAGAAACCAGAAAATACTGGCCTCCAAACAGGCCCAAAGGGAGGGAATCGAGGCAAAGGTAGCGGCACAGGTACCTTTTTCTCACCTGACCCCCCCAAGGCCCTCTTCCCCCTCCAGCCCGAATGTCCCAGACCCCCGACGTCGTGATTTTTCCACAACGTCGACTCCCGGAGGTCTGGACCCTTCCCTGGGAACGGTGTCTCGTCCCGAGTCGTGCTTGGACGGCCCCCGGGCACGGTAAAGGCCCCCCCGAAGCCGTAAGTGGCGGACACATCTCCCGTCGTGACTTCTCTCACGACGCGACGGGGGCGGGGGGTTCCGGTTGACCATGAACCTGTTGCGCGCTCGCTCCAAGCCTGGCACCTCCACCGCCCCCCCTCCCCGCCCCCAAGGCTCGAGTCGGGCCTGTCCCTCTACAGGGCGAATATTTCAAGAACGTGAAAAATAAAATGGGGACGATGTGAGATGATTTCTCGCATAGTTTAACATGTTTGGGATAGTTTTGATTCTTCCTGCTAAAGCCGCCTGTAGGGGGACCAATCTAACCCAAGGCCCCCGCCGCCTCCCGAGCCCGTGTGCCTCCCGCGCCGCCTGCAGGAGGCCCTCGTTACTTCCCGCAGCCACCGTCTGCTGCGGCTCCCGAGGTTTTGGTCCCCCGGGCGACGCCGACGTGAAGCAAATCGGGCTCCTCCTCCTCCTCCTCCTCCTCCTCCTCCTCCTCCTTCCTCTCCTCCTCCTCCTCCTCCCTCCTCCTCCTTCCTCCTCCTCCTCCTCCTCCTCCTCCTCCCTCCTCCTCCTCTCCTCCTCCTCCTCCCCTCCACTCCTCCTCCTCCTCCTCCTCCTCTCCTCCTCCTCCTCCTCCTTCTCCTCCCTCCTCCTTCCTCCTCCCCTCCCCTCTCCTCCTCCTCCCCTCCCCCTCCCCCTCCCCTCCCCCTCCTCCCCCCTCCCCCTCCTCCCCCTCCCCTCCTCCTCCCCTCCTCCTCCTCTCCTCCTCCTCCTCCTCCTCCTCCTCCCTCCGCCTCCCTCGCCTCCTCCTCCTCCTCCTCTCCTCCTCCTCCTCCTCCCCTCCTCCGCTCCGCCTCCCTCCCTCCTCCTCCTCCTCCTCCTCCTCCTCCTCCTCCTCCTCCTCCTCCTCCTGCTCCTCGCCTCTCCGCCTCCTCCGCCTCCTCCTCCTCCTCCTCCTCCTCCTCCTCCCTCCTCCTCCTCCTCCTCCTCCTCCTCCTCCTCCTCCTCCTCCTCCTCCTCCCCCTCCTCCCCCTCCTCGCCCTGCCCTCCTCGGGTCGCACACGGCCCCCGGGGACACCGTCCAGCTCCGACCGCATCCACTCGGACCTCCTCTGGGAGGCCTGATGAGCTTCTTTTGGGGAAACCAAAAGGTACCAATACCGCTACTCCCCGGGCCTCTCCCAGGGTGCGTTCTGACCCGGATTTCGAGGCGAATCCAGCGGTGGCGACGAGGGCCTCCGAGGAGGCCCGAGAAGGGGAAAACGAGGAGAGGGAAGAGGTATGGGTGTCTTTTCCTCCTCTGAATCCACTCGGACCTCCTCTGGGAGGCCTGGACCCGAGCTTCCTTTGGGGCTCCCCCGGGGCTCCTGCCCGCGGAGCGCGGGCACCCCGCGCCCGCGCGGTGCTCCGACGAGGGCGGGCTCCGGCGCGCGGCCGCCCGTGGCCGCGGGCGGCTGGGGCCCGTGCTGCGGCTGCTGCGGCTGCGGCTGCGGCTGCTGCTGCTGCGGCTGCTGCTGCCGCTGCTGCCGCTGCTGCCGCTGCTGCTGCTGCTGCTGCTGCTGCTGCTGCTGCTGCTGCTGCTGCTGCTGCTGCTGCCGCGGGCACCGGACGGCCTCTGCCGCGGGCACCTACCGAGGAGGAGGACGAGGAGGAGGAGGAGGAGGAGGAGGAAAAGGAGGAGGAGGAGGAGGAGGAGGAGGAGAAGGAGTAGGAGGACGACGATCGGGTCGAGGGAGGAGGAGGAGGAGGAGGAGGAGGAGGAGCAGGAGGAGGAGCAGGAGGAGCAGGAGGAGGAGCAGGAGGAGGAGCAGGAGGCCGGGCGAAAGGGGGTTATAGCAAAGGGGGGGTTTGAGAATCAGCTCACGTAGCTGATTTTCCCGGCGCCTCCCGGCGCCGGGAGGCGCCAACGTATCACGGAATGGGCCCAGCGGCGGGGCCGAAACCAGCTGCATGCAGCAGATTTCGTAAACCCCCCTTTCCCGATCCCCCCCTTCCTTTCGACCCGACTCCTGAGGGGAAGAGACCCAAAGCCTCTCGCGCGGTGGGAAAGTCGAAACGGAAGGCTTTGGAGAAGCCTCTGGGGGGGCTCGCTGGGCCCCTGGGGGCCCTCAAAACACTACTCGGGGCGAGACACCGCTCCCGGAGAAGGGGTCCAGGCCTCTGGGGGGTCGACGTTCACGAACAGATCACGGCATCGGGGGACGAAGCGAGGACGAGGATCCGCCGGCCCCCTTGTGGGGCCACCAGGCTGCAGGGCGAAGTTGCTGCTCCCTGCGACGGTTGTTGCAGGTTCCAGGCTCCACTTCTGCAGTTTGCTGCCTAAATTGTTAAAGTCGGCGCGAGGGGGCTAGCCCCAAACCGGCACTTTACCACGCCTGGATCGCGTGCTCTGAGTTCCCAGGGGGGCGTGGGACATGTCAAAATGCATGAGACTCGCGCCCCCGAGGCCATGATCCCTGGTAAATTATGCAAAATTCGCGTCCCCAAGGCCACAAACCTTCGTACATTACTCAATTGTTGCATCCCCAAGACAACAGACTGTTGCAAGGTATACAACACTCGCGTCCCCGAAGCCATACGTAAACCCTTGCAAAATACGCCTTGGTCGCATGGCCGAGGCCAAGAATGCTCCAAGGCGCCCAGAAGATGATTCCAAGACGACCCAAGGCCCCAAAAGCGCTCCAAGAGGCATCCCGAGAGAGCCCCATCATAGAGTTTACGAAAATGGTTGAAGGATGTTGGCCTTATCGCATCTTCCGCTGTCCGACGTTCCAAGACGGCTCAAGAAGCCCCCAAGACCACCCCAAGACAGCCCAAGACGCGTCCAAGAGGGCCCCAAGACGGCCCAAGAGGGCTCAAAGATGGCCCACGAAGCGCTCAAGACGGCCCAAGAGGGCCCCAAGACGGCCCAAAGCAGGGGACCACGAACCGAACATTCGATACTTGTTCCCCGAGAAACCTCCAGGAGACCCCAAGAGACCGTCAAGGCGAACCAAGAGTCCCCAAGAGGCCCAAGAAGCGCCCGGGAGGCCTCCAAGAGGCCCAAAAGATTCCCTACGAGGCCCCAAGAGGCCCCCACGAGGCGCCCAAACCGCCTCCAAGAGGCCCCCGAGAGGCTTCCCACGACACCCCAACACATCTCGAAGATGCCTCAGACCCGCGACCCAGGCACGGTGGCGGGATGGGCCAAAGGCCTCTAGGATCCGCCGCCCCCTGCTTGCAGGGGTGCACGGCGTGCTGGATGTTTCAGGTTTTGGTTTTGGTTCTTTTTCCAAAAGAACTCCCCAGTGGGCTCCGGCAGAACCCGCCGGCCACCCGGAAGGCCCCCAAACGTGCTCAACGACCGGAAACAAATGCCCCAAAACGGCCGTTTCGCTCGGGACATCCTCAAAAAATCGCGAAGATGGCCCAAGATGGCCTCCAAGTCCGCCCGAGATGGTCCAAGACGGCCTCCAAAACGGCCCAAGAGAGTCCAAGACGGCCCAAGACGGCCCAAGAGGCCCCCCAGAGGCCTCCCAGACGGCCCAAGAGGCCTCCAAGAGGTCCTCCAGGAGAGTCCGAAGAGGCCAAAATCATTGATTTTCCCTTGGTTTTTGAAGGATTTTGGCATTTGCGCCTTTTCGGCTCTCCGACGGCTCAAGACGGCCCAAGAAGCCCCCAAGATCGCCCAAGAGGCCCCCAAGAGAGCCCCCTGATGGCCCAAGTGGCCTCCAAGATGGCCCCTAGAGGGCCCCAAGACGGCCCAAGAGGCCTCCAACACGCCCAAGATGGCCTCCAAGACGCCCAAGATGGCCTCCAAGACGGCCCTGGAGCGCCCCAAGAGGGTCCCCCGTTGGCCCAGAAAGGCCCCCAAAACGGCTCCCGACGGCGTCAGACGTGCCAGGAACCCACCAAGATGGCCGAAGTTGGCTCGAAGCTGGCCCAAAAGGGCCCAAGAGGCCCCCAAGAGGGCCTCCAGGAAGGCCAAAAGATGCCAAAATCACTGATTTTCCCAAGGTTTTTGATGGATTTGGGCATTTCCCTTTTTTCGGCCTTCCGACGGCCCGAGACGGCCCAAGAGCCCCCAAAGATCGCCGAAAGATCGCCCAAGAGGCCTCCAAGACGGCGACGATGACCATCAAGACGCCCACGTGTTCCCCGAAGGCTTTCCAAACCGATTCGGGGAACACATGGTCCGATGGCTTGGCAGGTCTGGCCTCAACGTTCGGCCACATAGGCGCTTCCACAAAGGCAGGGGGCGGCGGTGATTCGCCGTAGGCGTCTTCGATCCGCCGCCCCCTTTTGCTTTAGCAAAGGGGTGCCTGGCGTGCCAGGTGATACGGGTTTTGGTTTTGGTTCTTTCTCCAAAAGAACCCCCCTTGGGGCTTCGGCCCGGTCCGCCGGGGTCCCGGGAAGGATCTCAAAACCTGGTTGCAAAGGTTTTCCTGCCCCAGACGGCTCCACGATGGCCCAAGATGGCGTCCAAGACGGCCAAGATGGTCCAGGATGGTCTCCAAGACGTCGCCAAGACGGCCCACGATTGCCTCCAAGACGGCTAAGATGGCCCCAAGATGCCTCCAAGACGACCCAAAATGGCCTCAAGATGGTCTACGACGGCCCAGCAGGCCCGCAAGAGGCCTTGAAGACGGCCCAAGAGCCCTCCAAGACGTCCTCCAGGAAGACCCGAAAGGGCCGAAATCATTGATTTTCATAGGTTTTTGACGGATTTTGGCATTTGCGCCTTTTCGGCTTTCCGACGGCCCAAGAGGCCCTCAAGATCGCCCAAGAGGCCCACAAAAGGGCCACATGACGGCCCAAGTGGCCTCCAAGACGACCCCAAGATGGCCCCAAGACGGCCCAAGAGGCCTTCAATACGCCCAAGATGGCCTCCAAGACGCCCAAGATGGCCTCCAAGACGGCCCCGAAGCGCCCCAAGAGAGCCCTAAGTCGGCCCAGAAAGGCCCCTAAGACGGCTCCCGACGGCGTCAGACGTGCCAGGAACCCACCAAGATGGCCGAAGTTGGTTCGAAGCTGGCCCAAGACGGCCCAAGAGGTCCCCAAGAGGGCCTCCAGGAAGGCCAGAAGAGGCCCAGAACATGTATTTTCCCAAGGTTTTTGATGGATGTTGACTTTTGCTTCTTTTCGGCCTTCCGACGGCCAGAGACGGCCCAAGAGCCCCCGAAGATCGCCGAAAGATCGCCCAAGAGGCCTCCAAGATGGCCCCCAAACGGCCCAAGAACGGCCCCAAGAGGCCCCCACGACAGCACAGGAAGCCCAAGATGGGCCTCCAAGACGGCCCTGGAGCCTTCTAAGAGGGCCACAAGTCGGTCCATAGAGGCCCCCCAAACGGCTCCCGACGGCGTCAGACGGACCAGGAGCCCACCAAGACGGCCGATCATGGCCCTAAGATGGCCCAAGAAGCCTCCAAGAGGGCCTCCAGGAAGGCCCGAAAAGGCCAAAATCATTGATTTCCCATGGGTGTTTGAAGGATTGTGGCATTTGCTTTTTTTGTGCCTTTCGACGGCCCGAGACGGCCCAAGTGCCCCCAAAGATCGCCCAAGAGGCCCAAGACACGGCCCCAAGAGGCCCCCAAGACGGCCCAAGAGGTCTCCAAGACGCTCAAGATGGCCTCCAAGACTGCCCAAGGGCCCTCCAAGACGTCCTCCAAAAAGGCCCGAAGTCAAAATGGCCTCCAGGCGGCCAAGATGACCTTCAAGATGCCTACGTGTTCCCCGAAGGCTTTCCAAACCGATTCGGGGAACACATGGTCCGATAGCTAGGCAGGTCTGGCCTCAACGTTCGGCCACATAGGCGCTTCCAAAAAGGCAGGGTGCGGCGGTGATTCGCCGTAGGCGTCTTCGATCTGCCGCCCCCTGTTGATTCATCACAAGGGTGCCTGGCGTGCTGAATCCTCTCGGTTTTGGTCTTGTTTTTTTCCAAAAGAACTCCCCCTGGGGCTCCGGCGCGTCCCGCCGGCGTCCCGGGGTGGCTGCAAAGCCCCAAACGCGGCCGTTTCGCGAGGGACATCCTCAACAAATCGCGAAGATGGCCCAAGATGGCCTGCAAAATGCCTCCAAGACGGCCCAAGATGCACCCAAGACGGCCTAAGATGGCCTCAAGCTGGCCCAAGAGGCCCCGAAGAGACCTCCAAGACGGCCCAAGAGGCCTCCAAGAGGTCCTCCAGGAAGGCCCGAAGAGGCCAAAATCATTGATTTTCTTAATGTTTTTTCAAAGATTTTGGCATTTCCGCCTTTCCGGCTCTCCGACGGCCCAAGACGGCCCAATAGGCCCCCAAGGTCGCCCCAAGATCGCCCAAGAGGCCTCCAAGATGGCCCCATGACGGCCCAAGGGGCGCCCAAGACGGCTTCAAGAGGCACCCAAGACGGCCCAAGAGGCCTCCAAGACGCTCAAGATGGCCTCCAAGACGGCCCACGAGCCCTCCAAGACGTCCTCCAAGAAGGCCCGAAAAGGGTGGAAATGGCCTCCAGGCGGCCAAGATGACCTTCAAGATGCCCACGTGTTCCCCGAAGGATTTCCAACCCGATTCGGGGAACACATGGTCCGATAGCTTGGCAGGTCTGGCCTCAACGTTTGGCCACATAGGCGCTTCCACGAAGGCAGGGGGCGGCGGTGATTCGCCGTAGGCGTCTTCGATTCGCCGCCCCCTCTCGATTCATCGCAAGGGTGCCTGGCGTGCTGGACTTCTTACGGTTTTGGTTTTGGTTCTTTTTTCATAAGAACTCCCCCTGGCGCTTCGGCCCGGCCCGCCGGGATCCCGGGAGGGAGCTCCAGGCGCACAAACGACCTCAACGTCCACAAACAATTCTCCAAGACGGCTCAAGATGGCCTCCAAGATGCTTCCAAGACGGCCAAGATGGCCCCAAGATGGTCCAAGACGGCCCAAGATGCACTCAAGACAGCCTAAGATAGCCTCAAGATGGCCCAAGACGGTCGAAGAGGGCTCCAAGAGGCCTCCGAGACGGCCCAAGAGGGCTCCAAGAGGTCCTCCAGGAGGGCCCGAAGAGGCCAACATCATTGATTGTCCTTAGGTGTTCGAAAGATGTTGGCATTTGCTTCTTTTCGGCCGACCGACGGCTCAAGACGGCCGAAGAGCCCCCCAAGATCGCCCACGAGGCCTCCGAGATGGCCCCATGACGGCCCAAAAGGCCTCCAAGACGGCTTCAAGAGGCACCCAAGACGGGCCAAGAGGCCTCCAAGACGCCCAAGATGGCACCTAAGACGGCCCGAAACGCCCCAAGAGGGCTCCAAGTCGGCCCAGAGAGGCCCCCAAGACGGCTCCCGATGGCGTCAGACGTGCCAGGAACCCTAAGATGGCCGAAATTGGCTCGAAGCTGGCCCAAGACGGCCCAAGAGGCCTCCAAGAGGCCTCCAGGAAGGCCAGAAAAAGGGCAAAAATATGTATGCGCCTCAGGTGTTTGAAGGGTTTTGACATGTACTTCTTTTCGGCCTTCCGACGGCCCGAGACGGCCCAAGAGCCCCCGAAGACGCCCGAACGACCGCCCAAGAGGCCTCCAAGATGGCCCCAGAACAGCCCAAGAGGCCCCCAAGACGGCCCCAAGAGGCCCCCAAGACGGCCAAGGAGGCCTTTAAGACGCCCAACGGCCCAAGATGGCCTCCAAGACGGCCCTGGAGCATTCCGAGAGGGGCCAAGTCGACCCAAAGAGACCCCCCAAACGGCTTCTGACTGCGTCAGACGGGCCAGGAGCACACCAAGACGGCCGAACATGGCCTTAAGATGGCCCAAGGCGGCCCAAGAGGCCTCCGAGAGGGCCTCCAGGAAGACCCGAGAAGGCCAAAACCATTGATTTCCCTTGGGTTTTTGAAGGATTGTGGCATTTTTTTTTCGGCCTTCCGACGGCCCGAGACGGCCCAAGTGCCCCCAAAGATCGCCCAGGATGGCCCCAAGAGGCCCCCAAGACGGCCCAAGAGGCCTCCAAAACGCTCAAGATGGCCTCCAAGACGGCCAAAGAGCCCTCCAAGACGTCCTCCTAGAAGGCCCGAAAGGGTCAAAATGGCCTCCAGACGGCCAAGATGATTTTCAAGATGCCCACGTGTTCCCCGAAGGCTTTCCAACCCGATTCGGGGAACACATGGTCCGATAGCTTGGCAGGTCTGGCCTCAACGTTTGGCCACATAGGCGCTTCCACGAAGGCAGGGGGCGGAGGTGATTCGCCGTAGGCGTCTTCGATCCGCCGCCCCCTCTCGATTCATCGCAAGGGTGTCTGGCGTGGTAGACGATTTCGGTTTTGGTTTTGTTTCTTTTCCAAAAGAGCTCCCCATGGGGCTTCGGCCCGTCCCGCCGGGGTCCCGGGAAGGATCTCAAAACGCATCCGTCAATGCCTTTGTTGCCCCAAAATGGCCTCCAAGACGGCCAAGATGGCCCAGGATGGCCTCCAAGATGGTCCACGATGGCCGCCAAGTCCGCCCAAGATGGTCCAAGACTGCCTCCAAGACGGCCTCAGAGAGTCCAAGACGGCCCAAGACGGCCCACGAGGCCCCCCAGATGCCTCCAAGACGGCCCAAGAGGCCTCCAAGAGGTCCTCAGGCCCAAGAGGCCCCCAAGATCGCACCCACAGCGCCCAAAAGGCCTCCAAGATGGCCCCATGACGGCCCAAGAGGCCCCCAAGACGGCCCCAAGAGGACACAAAGACGGGCCAAGAGGCCTCCAAGACGCCCAAGATGGCCTCCAAGACGGCCCCGAAGCGCCACAAGAGGGCTCCAAGCCGGCCCAGCAAGGCCACCCAAACGGCTCCCGACGGCGTCAGACGGGCCAGGAGCCCACCAGGATGGCCGAAGTTGGCTCGAAGCTGGCCCAAGACGGCCTCCGAGAGGGCCTCCAGGAAGGCCCGGAAAGACACAAATCATTGATTTCCCATAGGTTGTCGAAAGATTTTGACATTTGCTTCGTTTCGGCATTTCGACGGCCCGATACGGCCCAAGATTCCCCAAAGATCGCCCCAAGATCGCCCAAGAGGCCTCCAAGATGGCCCCAGAACGGCCCAAGAGGCCCCCAAGACGGCCCCAAGAGGCCCCCAAGACGGCCCAGGAGGCCTTTAAGACGCCCAAGATGGCCTCCAAGAGGGCCCCAAGTCGGTTCAGTGAGGCCCCCCAAACGGCTTCCAACGGCGTCGGCAGTGCCAGGGGCCCACCAAGACGGCCGAAGATGGCACTAAGATGGCCCAAGGCGGCCCAAGAGGCCTCCGAGAGGGCCTCCAGGAAGGCCCGAGAAGGCCAACATCATTGATTTCCCGTTGCTTGTTTTCGGCCTTCCGACGGCCCGGGACGGCCCAAGTGCCCCCAAAGATAGTCCAAGGGGCCCAAGACACGGCCCCAAGAGGCCCCCAAGACGGCCGAAGAGGCCTCCAAGACGCTCAAGATGGCCTCCAAGACGGCCCAAGAGCCCTCCAAGACGTCCTCCTAGAAGGCCCGCAAGGGTCAAACTAGCCTCCAGGCGGCCAAGATGACCTTCAAGATGCCCACGTGTTCCCCGAAGGCTTTCCAACCCGATTCGGGGAACACATGGTCCGATAGCTTGGCAGGTCTGGCCTCAACGTTTGGCCACATAGGAGCTTCTACAAAGGCAGGGAGCGGCGGTGATTCGCCGTAGGTGTCTTCGATCCGCCGCCCCCTGTCGATTCATCGCAGGGGTGCCTGGCGTGAAAGACGACTTCGGTTTTGGTTTTGGTTCTTTTCCAAAAAGAGCGCCCACTGGGGCTTCGGCCCGTCCCGCCAGGGTCCCGGGACGATCTTCAAGGAGCTCAATTTCCTAATCGTTCGCTCAAGATGGCCCAAGATGGCCTCCAAGATGGCCACGTTGGCCCAAGATGGCCTCCAAGATGGTCCAAGATGGCCTCCAAGTCCGCCCAAGATGTTCCAAGACGGCCTCCAAGACGGCCCAACGCGAGTCCAAGATACCTCCAAGTTCCCTCAAGACGCCTCCAAGACGGCCCAAGACGACCCAAGAGGCCTCCAGTAGGTCCTCAAGGAGGGCCCGAAAAGGCAAAAAGTCATTGATTTTCCTGAGAGTTTTGACAGATTTGGGCAGTTGCTTCTTTTCGGCCTTCCGACGGCTCAAGACGGCCCAAGAGGCCCCCGATCGCCCCAAGATCGCCCACGAGGCATCCAAGATGGCCCCATGACGGCCCAAGAGGCCCCCAAGACAGCCCCAAGAGGGCCCCAAGACGGGCCAAGAGGCCTTCAAGACGGCCAAAATGGCCTCCAAGACGGCCCCGAAGCGCCACAAGAGGGCTCCAAGCCGGTTCAGAGAGGCCTCCAAGACGGCTCCCGACGGCGTCAGACGGGCCAAGAACCCACCACGATGGCACTAAGATGACCCAAGACGGCCCAAGAGGCCTCCAAGAGGGCCTCCAGGAAGGCTCGAAAAGGCAAAACTCATTGATTTCCCATCAGTTGATGAAGGATGTGAACATTTGCTTCTCTCCCGCCTTCCGACGGCCCGAGACGGCCAAAGATTCCCCAAAGATCGCCCCAAGATCGCCCAAGAGGCCTCCAAGATGGCCCCAGAACGGCCCAAGAGGCCCCCAAGACGGCCCAGGAGGCCTTAAAGACGGCCCTGGAGCAGTCCAAGAGGGCCCCAAGTCGGCCCAGAGAGGCCCCCCAAACGGCTTCCGACGGCGTCAGACGGGCCAGGAGCCCACCAAGACTGCCGAAGATGGCCCTAAGATGACCCAAGACGGCCCAAGAGGCCTCCAAGAGGGCCTCCAGGAAGGTCCGAGACGGCCAAAACCATTGATTTCCCATGAGTTTTTGCAAGGATTGTGGCACTTGCTTGTTTTCGGCCTTCCGACGGCCCGAGACGGCCCAAGTGCCCCCAAAGGTAGTCCAAGGGGCCCAAGACGGCCCCAAGAGGCCCCCAAGACGGCCGAAGAGGCCTCCAAGACGCTCAAGATGGCCTCCAAGACGGCCCAAGAGCCCTCCAGGACGTCCTCCAAGAAGGCCCGCAAGGGTCAAAATGGCCTCCAGGCGGCCAAGATGACCTTCAAGATGCCTACGTGTTCCCCGAAGGCTTTCCAAACCGATTCGGGGAACACATGGTCCGATAGCTTAGCAGGTCTGGCCTCAACGTTCGGCGTCTTCGATAACGCCAACATCTCATTATGCGCTGATGTTGATGTGCCAAGGCAGCGCTGAGACGCACCGACGCGACTCTGATGCATCCCATTATGATAGAGATGGGGCCAGCGGCAGGGGGCGAAGCAATTACGAATAACATCGGGTGAGGACAGATCGATCATCTCTGAGATCCAGCGGCTCTGGAGGCCGTCTCGGGCGCCGCGGCCTTTTGAGGGCATTCCAGGGCGCCCTGGAAGCGTTGTTCAACACTCCGGAACGGATTGCTCCTCGTCCCAGCCCCGTCGGACAAGCTTCCACCTCGGAGACCCGAGCCACGAAACGAAGGGGGCCTCACGCACGATGTGATGGCGACCTCACGCTGTGGCTTGCGCGGGCCGCCAGCGTGGAACACACCGCGTGGAGAAGAGGACTCTGATCGGCGGCGAGCCCCGGAGGGAGGTCAGGGAGGACGGGCCTTCTCGAGGAATCGGAAGGCCTCTGGCCCTCAAATGTTCTAAGCCTTCGCCGAAGACTGGGACGGCTTCTCAGAAGGCCGGAGGGCTTCTGAGAAGCCCCGCCGCCTTCTGAGAGGGTCTGCCCCCTCCCCAGCCGCGCCGCCGGGCTCATGCGCGGTCTTCCCCAGGAAGCCGCTCAGCCCGTTTACGCGCTCGCGAACGACCAGTCCAGCAGCCGGGTCTGCGTATAGCCTCTGTCTCGAGGGGCGACCGCCAGCCCAAGACTGGCAGGCACACGTATGACTCGCGCAGGCCGCCGAGAGGGGCACGAAGACTCCCTGGCCACCCTCGGGCAAAAGACCCCCACGGCGAAAAACATCTGCCCAGGCATCCGATGCTTCGCTCATGCTCGATACCCGCCGGCTGGAGGAAGTAGGTCGAAGCACGAAGTAGGGACGCGAAGATGAAGTAGATGGGGTTCGGCCCGGCCCAAAGAACAACAGAGCACAGCAACAGCGACTCTTGTTGAGGCAGGGAAGCGCTTGAAAGAGACACCTTCTTTCAACGAACGGCCTACACAGAGTCCCTCGGAAGTCCCAACCCGTTCCCCAGGGGCGATGCTCTTGTTCAATTACCCAGAGATTCAACGTATGGACAAAATCAAGACGGCGGTTTTTCCTCGTTCTCGGCCTCTGGGGGCCCTCGACGGGCCCCAGGACCGAAAATAAAAACCTCAGGACCAAGAGCCAGTTCCCGGGAATGGGCCGAGACTTCCAGAGGCCCCGTCTTGAAAAGATCACGACGACGGATCTTGAAAAAATCACGACCTCGGATCCCCAGACCCCCGACGTCGTGATTTTTTCGCATCGTCGACCCCCAGAGGTCTGGACCCCTTCCCCGAACCGGTTTGTCCTCCCGAGTCCCGAGTCGTCTGTTGACGGTCCCGAGGCCCGACGAGGGCCCCCAAAGGCCGAAAATGAGGAAAAACCCTCCGTCGTGACTTGTTTCGCAGCGCGAGGGGGCCGGTGTTTTGTGACAATCCCGAGGCCCGCGCGAGGGCCCCCGAGGCCGAACACAGCCCAGAAAACCTCCCGCCGTGATGTTTGTTTCACGACGAGCGGCGGGTCTCGGCACGCGCGCACGCCCCCGCGCGGGCGACCCCGCTTTCTCGCGCCGCTCGCCGGAGGTCGGGCATGTCCTCCCACAGTATTCGGCCTGACCTGAGGAACGAGGAATAAGGAACGCAGCCTTATTCTTCTCCGAGTAAATCTAGGAAGTCCGAAGCAACACCAGGGGGGCTCGCCGCCAATAAGGTAGCGGAACGCATGCAAACCAAAGGAACGGCCGAACGCCTTTTGAGAAGTGAGTGCTCCTTATTCAAGCCGGACCCTGTACAGGCAGATCTTGGAAGAACAACGAAGCATAGAGAAAGCATCATCGACAGAGTCGAAATCAGCTTCAACCAAGCAGGCCAGCTACGATCAGAACCGAGAAGAGGAAGCAGAAAACCCTCAGACAATTTCGACAGCACGTGCTCGAAAAATCCTCCCCGACGACTCTTAGAACGCCTCCCCTGTAGGTACGGAAAAAATGGGTACAATGCCCAACAACAAATGTTGTCCCAAACCAACAGCGGCCGCTGTTGGGCAGGCGGCCTTCTGTCTCGAATGGACACAGGCCGCGGTGGCGTGGACAGCGAGTCCTGCTCAAAGTGGACAGGAACTGCTCTTCGGCACTGTACCCCATTCTGTCCGTACCCACCTCGGGCGTCCGGCGTGAGAGGCACATGCCCGCCTCGACGCCCGCCCGGTGCTGCGGCTGCTGCCGCGGCTGCCGCGGCGCCTCGCCCGCGGCCGCGGCCCCCGGCGGGCGGCCGCGCGCGGGCGGCCCCTCGCGCGCCCCGCGCGGGCCCTGCGGGTGCGCGCCGAGCTCGGCCCCGCCGCACCTCCAGGGCCGCTGCTGCCCGCGCTCGTGGGCGAACTTGCACGCGCCGCCCTGCCTCGTGCGGACGGGGGCGGGGCGGCATCTAAAATTGAAGGGGCCCTGGGACGCACAAATGAATCCACACAAATAAAATGGCTCCCTTTAGTTTCCTACATTTTCTAGGTTTTTGTCTTCCCGCCCAATTCCCATATTTCCCCATATTTTCTTAGGAATCGACGATTAATTGTGTCTGTGTGTTGTTTCGCCTCCTGTAGCGTAGGGGTAGAAACTGTCCGGCCGCCCTGGGGCAAGCGTCCCCGACGGCGGGAGAGCCTGCCTCATACCATTCTTCGCCCGCGGAGTGGGCCCCGGGACATATGGCACCCCGACCCCCGCGCGTCGTGAGCGAAAAATCGCGGCGGGAGGCGTTTCGCCCGTTTCGGCCTCTGGAGGCCCTCGCCAGGCCTCGGGGCCGTCGTCAGAACACGACTCGCGAGGAGAGACTGGTCCGGGGGAAGGGGTCCAGACCTGTGGGGGTCGACGTTGTGAAAAAAACACGACGTCGGAGATCTGGGTTGAGCCACGGAGCATGACACGGTTATCCGGCACCGTGCCGCGAGGGCATTGGACATGGAACCCCTGGATAAGGGCCATGGACGGGGAACCCTTGAATAAGGAACCTAGGATCTGAAAGCCCGTGGAAGGCCGATCCCAGACATCCGCGGTTCTGCTTTCTTCAATGCCCGCCGGTCGGAATAAGTAGGTAGAACAATCAAAGATGTGGATAAAGTAGATTGGGTTCGGCCCCGCCCAAACATATTGTGGTTGAATTAGGAAGGCGCTTGAAGTAGATTGGGGTCTGGGGATCCGAACATACTCTCAACAACCGGCGTGTAGGGGGTCCACGGGGAGTCCCAATCCTCACGTATCCTCGTCTCTATCAGGGAGGCGTCATGACCGAAACCGTGCCCAAAAATCTGCCCAAGTGTGACCGAAACTGGCGCCCGAAATTTTCCGACCGCGACCGAGCGTGACCGAAATGCTTGGTTCGAGACCAAGACGATTTACAGTGTCGGTCGCAATGTCGGTCGCACGACGCTTCCGGTCACAACGTCAGGCAAGTTTTCGGCCACCGACTTTTTTCGGTCACCTGATATCTGCTGATAGTAGCGAAGTGCCACGACAGCCCCTTCCCTGCAGGCCTCGTAGATAGGGTCGGTGTGAGTGGGGTCGGAGGATCGCGCCGCATCGCCAATACATCGGCTATGCATCGGCGATGCACCGGCGATGCATCATCGACATCCTCGGTGCGTCGGCTACGTCGGCGTGGAGCAAGTCGGGATCCGCATCGAGCTGCATCGGCAATGCATCGGCGATGCGGCGCGATCCTCCGACCCCATCTACTCGGACCCCATCTAGGAAGCCTACACGTCGTTCATTTCTGATCGTGCTCATTTCTAATTCCGCTCGTTTCTAATTGTTCCTGGCCCAGTGGTGGCCAGGAAGAGGCCCAGGACAGAACGATTAGAAGTGAAGGGATCTTGGCCCCCCCAAACCCCCAAAATGTCAAAGAACTTCCGAATACTTAGAGATGAACAATGTGTACTCGGACCCCATCCAGGAGGCCCAGATTCCAGTGATATGCCGGGGGAGGAGCACCGTCGAGGGGGGGGGCACCAAATACCCCTCCGCCGGGCTCTTGCTCCACGGCGCGATCACGCCGTCTGTCGGCGACGAGACGGGGGGGGGAAGTTAGAAGGCAACTGCTGAGAGGTCTTCGTCGGAAGGATTACGGAGGATTGAGCCCCATTGGGGGGCTGTTGTGCCGGAGTGGGCCTCGGAATAAGCGGGATTATGCCGGATTGAACGGGATTAAGCGGGACTCAGCCGGATCAGACGGGATTAAGCCGAATGAAGCCGGATTTCGGACCAGGGCAAAATCGTAATCT
>CAUYUJ010019760.1:237144-322144 GCA_963575745.1 Prorocentrum cordatum
GACCACGAGCCGGGACGCCCGGCCACTGCTTGAGACGGACCGCTCCGCCGTGGGCCGACCTCCGGCCCGCCGCCCCGGCGTGCAACCTCGGGCGCCCCGCCCGCGGGGGGGACCCCCGCCGCGCGAGAGCACGGCACGGGAGCCTGCGGCGGGTGGCTCAGGGGTAGGAAGGCACCAACTATACACCAACACCGATCCTGGCCAGGATCACCCTGGGCCCAGGATCGGTGTATACGCCCTCCTGCCTTGGGCAAGAAGGCATATACACCGATCATGGGCCCAGGGTGATCCTGGGCCAGCATCGGTGTTGGTGTATAGTTGGTGCCCTCCGAAGGGGAGCCCAGGAGTCGACTCGGCACAGTGGGCCCGCAGCAGGGTCTCGGACGCGCCATGTCCAGCAGGCGGCATCCCCAGGGGCACGGCCGCCAGAAGTGGGCCCGGAGACGAGCCCAGAACAGGAGGGTTTGGGATTTACGCAAAAAGGAGGCACAAACTTAACTGAACCACTCCTGGGAAAGGGGGGTCGGAAAAATGACATACGGCACCCCGTTTTCCAAAATACATGTAGAAATTTCAGCAAAAAGCGGTTTCGTCGGTTTGGCCGCAGACATCCTGCGAAAAATGACCCACGGCCCCCCCGCCACAAAAAAGTGCACGTTGGCGGCGTATGTTTTGTGGCCGTGCCCCCAGGAATCTAGTTCCTGAATCTCGAAACTTTTCGAGCGGGGCGCGGCCAACGAAAGTGGTCAAAGATGGACCGGGGAGGCACGGATGCAATGAGTACCCTTGGGAAGGTCGACCATCTTGACCGTGCGGGTTGACTGCGAGGCGGACGGCGGATCCGCGATCGAAATCGGATCCAGAAACGCATAGTGTTAAGAGGTCTGGGCCAGCTTCCCAGGCCTCTCTTGGCACGAGCCTGGGGCAGTTTGTCCCTCTACAGGAGCAGTGTTCAAAAATACTCGAACATAGTAGGGGGACGATTTTTTGAATTATGTTTTAACATGTCGGAGCATTGTTCGGGTATGTTTTATTTGTCGTCGAACGCTGCAGGGGCGAACGTGATCAAAGAAACTGGGGCCAGCTTCCAGACAAACTGGCCAAGAAACGCTAGTCCAGCTTTTCGAGAAGAGGTTTCCTCATCAGATGCTCGGCCGCAGACTTGCCGTCGCTCCGACGTCCATTCCCCGTGCATGCATGTTTCGGCTTCGTGCGCGTTCTGTTGTTCGATATTTCAAGATGATCCTCGACTTCGGTGGCGACTCATGGGAGCCGCCCATACCATCTTGTCCGGCTCTTGCGAACCGACGCAAATCGACGCTGATCGAGGCTGATCCACGCTAAATCGGTGCTATCCCATCGACGCAAGCCGACGCTAAAGACGGAATTCAAAGGGTATGCCAGGCTCCAATGACTTGCTACCAAACGTCCGAGCGATGCCGAGTGTCACTGCACCGACCTTGCAGACGTGCTGCAGCGGATTTCCGCGTGGATTTCTGTCAATGCAAAACCCCCAACATGGCGGCGAAAAACGAAGTGGATTTCACGTGGATTTTGTTTAGTCTTCATTCCTGGCCCAAAAAAATCCGCACAACATTCACCTCGAAATCCGAACTTGGCGCCATGAGACTTGCTACCGAACGTCCGAGCGATGCCAAGTGGATCGGGCCGGCGGACATCGGCAGCCGAGTCGGGAGCCTTCCGCTTCGGGAAGGGGTGTGCCCCTCCCTCGGACCCTCGGCGTCGTCGTCGTTCGTCTTCGTCGCCGTCGCTGCCGTCGTCGGCGTCGGCGTCGTCGTCGGCAACGTCGTCGCCGGCGGCGGCGGCGTCGTCGTCGAATGGCCGCCGAGGGTCGCTAAAGGCCGCCTCGTTCAGCCCCCCCACCGCTTGCCCTGAGGGGAAAGGAGAGGCCCCTCCCTCGCTCCCTCTCCCCCGGGATTTTGGGGCGGCAGGGGCTTGCGGGCCCAAACCCCTGCAAACGGGATGTCAGCAAAGGGAACGGCAGCGAAGGGTGCGTTTCCAGTGGTGTGTGTGTGTGTGTTCGAAAACCTGCTTTGCCGCGCCGCCCCAGGAGTTGTGATGTGCCAACGTTCTTGTCCTCCCGATGCATCTCACGCACCAGTGCGAAGTGAATGCCCTGTCAGCCCGTTGTCGCCACGAAGAGGCCCCTCAGCTACCGCGCTCCGTTGACTGGCGCCCCGTTTGCAGGGGCCTGGTGGGCGCGAGAGAATGGGGCGGCGATGGGAGGGGAGGAGGAGGAGGAGGAGGAGGAGGAGGAGGAGGAGGAGGATAAGGAGGAGAAGGAAGAGGAGGACGAGGAGGAGGAGGAGGGGGGGAGAGGAATCCAGAACCCCCCGCGTCGTGAACAAAAATCACGACGAGCAAAGTTGCCTTACCTTCGGCCTCTGGAGGCCCTCGCCGGGCCTCGGGACCGTCAAAGCAACAGCTCGGGACGAGAAACTGGCCCTGGGAAAACCAGGTCGCAGCCTCTGGGGGTCGACGCCGTGAAAACGCGACGGCGTCGGGGGGTCCGGGAAGCTGGGCCCCCTCTGGGGCCGAAAGGGCCCCTTGAGGGCCCTCAGGGGCCCCTCCCTGCAGCCCTCGCGCCGCCCCCCCCCCGATGTATCGCTCCCACATCGCGCGTCCTCCGAGGGCGCTGACCCCCCCGCACCCGCTGGGTGTCGAATGCCAAGGGCCCCTTCTCGGCCTCGTGTGGCTCCTACCAGGTGGGTCAAGAGGACCTCCAAGATGGCACATGATACCGCATCCTGGGCTCACGTGACGCGCCAAGAGAGGTCACGAGGACCTCCAAGATGGCACAAGATACCCCACCCTGGCTCGTGTCTTAGCATGCCTCCAAAGGGGCTCCAAGACTGACCCAACACGGCGTGAAAAGGTCATACACATGGAAGCAGATCATCAACGTGTGCCTTCTCGCTGTTTCGCTACCGATGGCCCTGAGGATGGCTCCGAAATAACCTGACGGAGACCCAAGATGGGATCCAACGCGGGTCGAAGGCTACCAAGAGGGCAGCCTGTCCCAAAAGCGGTCCAGGATGTTGGTCTCTCGTGCCCCAGAGAGGCAGCGTTCATTAGGCCCCCCTTGGCTCATAGACAGAATACGCTGAATGAACAGTTGTTGGACCGATGTTTGACTTTCGAGGGCACCCTTGGGAAGCTTGTGGGCGCAAGATGTCTGCAGAAGACGACGCACGAGGTTGCACACTGGCTCAACATGTCCTCAAACGTGCGTGCCTCGAACAGGCCCCAACACGGCCCTGCGGAGGCCCCAAGTGGCCACGGAGCCTCCCAAGGACGCTCAAAGAATTGAACCTCCCAGCGTTATTAGAAGACGTTCGCGTCTTTCCCGTTCGGTTCCGACGGCATGACTGGGGCCTCAGGGTGGCTCCAAGATTGCACACGAGAAGCCCAATGGGGACCAAGAGTGATTTCAAGCAGGCGCCGACGGTTTTCAAGAGCGCTCCGAGATCGTCCCAGGAGGGCTCCAAGAGACGTGTTCGGTCTCAAGACGGGCAGCGCAAAGTAGGGCTATCCTGCTGTGTCTTCCAAAAGAACCCCAAGAGGGCCCCCCATGGCCCCCAAGAGGGGCCCAGCATAGCCTTGAAGGGTTCCCGAATTGACACCGACAACGCTCAAAATGGCCCCAACAGATCTTCAAACAAACTCTCAGGTCGAACGATCGACGAACTTGATCTTTCAATCCTGGGACTGCTGCAACTGATCCCGAGCCTTCGGTTTGACGGCCGCTCCAACCATTACTTTTTCCACTGCATGCCTCATATGCTTCCCTGGCGAAGGCTAGTCGCCAATAAATATATGTTGCATGGGCTGGCCTGGATAAGCGCAGGCGCCTAAACAAATGCTAACCAAACTGAAACCTAAACAATATGTCTCTAACGTAATGGTTTGTACAATCGACGTTGTTCAATTCGCGCGATGCAGAATTAAGTATGTCATCTCGGTTGCGTTGCCGATCATGCGCAATCTACGTGGTGCCATATATGTGATGCCATCGGTGTGGTGCCATCTACCTGGTGCGCAATGTATGCGAAGCAACCCAGGTGGGGCACCATACATGGTGCGATGTATTGTGTGCCACCTAGGTTACGCATTCTGCGGTGTGTAGCATATGTAGTGCAACCGACGGTGTGCAGCATAGGGTTTGCAATATATGTTATGCATTTGATGTGGTGCAACCTATACGGTGCAATCGATGTGTACAAACACGCTGATACATCACATGCTCATGCAAACATTCCTGCCCACCCGCAACTTGGTATGCAAAACCCATGCGGAGGCGATTGCAGTGAGTGCATGGCGTTGGCTGGTGTATCGATGCGGCCGCGCCGACCCAAGCACGCGCGCAACGGCCAGCGAGTTTGACGCGACCGACGCGCCGCGGTGGCGCTGACCGATGGGCACATTGTAACGGACACTTCAGTGCGGGTCGGCGAGTGGGGCGGGCGCGGTATCATGGCAACGTCGGTGACGGTATATACGATGATGCTAGTAACGATGCTTGCGACGATGTTGACAACGACGGCAGCGCGGCCAGTGCGGGCGCCGATGCGGATCACGCCGACGACGATAACGGCGTCCTCGGGTCGGTGATGAAGGTTTTGGCAAGAGTTCGATATGCGCGCGCGGCCGACGCGCGAGAATGGCCCGCGTGGTATTGTTGGACACAAATCGTGCCCCCCCCCAGCACGCGCGCAAGGGCGTGCGAATAATTTAACAATCGGGGCCAGAGGCCCGTTTGGCAGAATTCCATGAGCATGTTGAAACACCGATGAATTTCTCAAGAATTCGCGAAAGCGCCAGCGCACGCTTTTGTTGAAAAACGGCTGTTGCGAAACAATGTGTTGTTGTATGTGTTTTGGGCACTCGGTGTCTAAATCGTTACGATACCAAATGTTTGGGACGGACTTCGGCATGCGCGCGCGACGACGCGCGCGCGCGTGCACTTCGTTCCATCTGTTGCAAAATATTCTCTCGACGGCACGCGCGTAAGGGCGTTCGAACGATGTCGACATGCGCGCGCGACGACGCGCGCGCGCGTGCACTTCGTCCCATCTGTTACAACATATTCTTTCGACGGCACGCGCGAAAGGGCGTTCGAACGATGTCGACATGTGCGCGCGCGAAGCCAGTTTGGTCTGAACATGATGCAAACTATGGCTGTTCAACAGAATTCTCAAGAAAGCGCGCGCAAGCTTGTTTTGGAAATCAGTGTTGCCAAAGCCCTGTGTGTTTATGTGTGCTTGGGGCACTCGATTTGGAAATCCGCCGATCCGGCGTGTGAGTTTCAAGGAGTCTCAGCTACAGCCTCGAGGCTGAGCCTCAGCCTCTGGGGGGGTTGCCGAGGTGGCTCTGCCGGGGAAGGGGGGGTGGGGGGTGGGGTGCGAGTTTCCGGCGGATGCGTTTTTTGACACCCCTCACAAGGATCGTGGCCTCCGAGGGGGTTCCGAACTCGAGTACCACCCCTCCCGCACCAAGAGGCTCCGAGGAGGCCTCCAAGAGGCCCCAAGGGGCGCAGAAGAGGCCCCCAAGAAGCCCCAAGAGGCTCCCAAGAGACCCCCAAGAGGCCCTCTAGTGGCCCCAAGAGGCCCAAAAGGCCCCCAAGAAGCCCCAAGAGGCGCCCAAGAGGCCCCCAGAAGTCCCAGCCAACCACGAGATCCCAACCAGCATCCATGAGGCCTCTGACCCACCACCCACGCACGGTGGCGGGATAGGCCGACGGCCACTGGAAAAATGCTGAGTGAGAGGAGGGGAGGGAAAAAGAGAGGAGGGACGAGGGCGAAGAAGGATCACATCAGTCGGAGCGCCCCGGATCGGCGGCACTGGCCGAAGGCCACTACAATACCTACGGAACCCAAAGTTTTTGAAGGATTTCGGCATGCACGCGCGAGAACGCGCGCGTGTACTTAGTCTCATTGTTAGCAACGGATTTTCAAAAAGTGCAGATTTCTGATAAACAGGTGCGCGCGCATAATTTGTTTTGCAAAAGGATGGCGGGGGGAGCCGATACAGGCCAGGCTGGGATGGTATGAGTTCATATCTAAGACGGACGATGGGGCAGAATCATATGTAACCTGCACATCCCCAGGGGGGGGGGATAAGTCCAGCCTCGGGCGGGTGATGGAGTCTTACTCTCTGTTTAGGGAGGAGAGCCCAGATTTTGCAATACATGAGGTGCACTATATATATATAATCCATATATATATATACGTATGTACTTACATGTGGTGCAATCTATGTGATTCTATTCATTTGGTGCGCAATCAATGTGTTGCAGTCGATGGGCTTGCACTCGATTGGATTGCAACTGGGGGGGGTTCAACAGGCCGGCTGCCAGGCCCAGACGACCGGCGGCGACGGCGGCAACATAGCCGCCAGAGCGACGGTCAGGCCTACCCAGTTCCTCAGAGAAGGAATGAGAACCCCCAAGCGCAAGCACTGTTTGGGAACAACACAATCAGCTACTCGCAGGAGTGACCCTGGGTAAGAGTGACCTTTGGTGCGCGGCTTTTTGGGGGCCGCGGGGAGACCAAACCTGGGCGCGCAAGCTGCTGCTACCGCTTCATTTTCAGCCATCTGGGGACCCATCTGTGCCTGCACCAAAGGTCACTCCAGCGAAAGGTCACTTTTACGTCTAGTCGACACAAAAGCGTCTGGAGGTCCGCGCGGATTTATTGGAAGGGGCGCTGAAGCTCGCCTGGAGTGGCGTCAGACACGCCGTCAAGGGTGTGATGGACAGGGGGGGAAGACGTCGACCAAGAAATCCCGCGCGGACCTCCAGCCCTTCATGTATGTTTTTGTTGATTGCTTAGAGGCCTCGTAGATCGAGTCCGAATGGATGGAGCCAGACGTTTGCACCGACTCGCTCGTCGATGCATCGGCGACGCCGGCGTGGAGACATCGGGCTCCACATCGACCCGCATCTCCGATGCACCGGCGATACTGCGCGACACTCCGACCCCATCTACAGTCGAACCTGGGATAGAAGAACATCCCTCAAGAACACGAGACCCTCGCCAGCAAAAACACGCAGAACATCCGAGGGAACCCTTCCCAGGAAGCACAAGAACGCCCAACAAGCACGCAAAACATTAGGGTACCCTCCTCGAACCGACCTCGATCTTGTACCTCGGTCCGACTGTGCTCCGACCCCATCTGGGAGGCCCCCATTGTTGTTACCCCTGTCCTCCCCCCGGGAACAGTAGCCCCTCGCGTAGAAGCTGCACAGGCGTGTCTTGTGCAAGAGGCGAGCCGTCAGCGCCGCGTTGCCCCTGCCAGAGCCGGCGCTCGCCATTGCCGAGGCCGGGCGGGCGGTGCGAATGCCACTTGCTGCAGCCCCTGCAGGCAATCAGACTAACGGGGCGCCTGAGCCAGGGGCAGCCCTGGAAACGACCGCGCCGTCTGTTTCTGCCTGTTCCGTTCTGCGCTTTTTGTCTGCCGGTCGTGGTGCTGCTTTTGTTCCAGGTTCCGTAGCCATTGTTTGTTCCGCTTCAGGCTCAGGTTCCAATCCCAGAGCCATGTTTGTTTTGTCCGTTTCGGGTCACCGCTTCTTTTCCCATACTACGTTCCAGCGACAGTTGTTAGAACGGTGCCCCCAAAAACACCCTGCCGCTTCTGGGGCGAACTGAGGACAGGCCCTTCATCTGCCAAGGGGAAAGGAGGGGATGGACCAAGACGCCCAAAACGGCCCCAAAGACCCCAACGACGGCGCCCAAGACCGGCAGAGAAGCCCACAGCGAGGGGGAGAAGGGGGCACGGAGGCCTTCAGGGTGTAACCGCAGGGCCTTCCATGAGAATGCAGGGGGTCTCGGGGGCCCTCGGTGGAGGAGTACGGTGGAGAAGCAGGGAAGAGGATGAGTGCGAGGGCACGGAGGAAGATACCGATTACTAGTAGAGTTAGTAAAGGTCGGGCATACCCTCCTACAGGCGGATCTTGGGCCGGAGCAATAAAGTACCAACTATTCAGAAATAGCCGAACGATAATATAAAAAAAAAATCGCCCCTTGCCTATTCTTTCGCCTGTTGTCAACAGTCCTCCTGTAGAGGGGCAGGCCCGACCCAGCAGCAGAGGGAGAGAGAGCCACTCGCACAGGGAGGCACCCCGACCCGCGAGGCCTCCCGAGGCCTTCTACGAAACACGCGCCTCGGAAAGACATATCGAACAAGCCAGAGCGCGCCTCTTTTGTTCGCGGCGGGCGTCGGAGGAGGAGGGGGAAGGACAGGACAATGGAGGAGGAGGAGAAGGAGGAGGAAGGGGGGGGAGGAGGAAAAGGAGGAGGAGGAGCAGGAGGAAGGGGGGGAGGAGGAAAAGGAGGAGGAGGAGGAGGGGGGGGAGGAGAAGACGTCGGATGGGTGGGGGGGGGGCACAACGTAACGCGTAACGCCCCCCCCCCCCCCGTGCGGTTCCGGCGCCACCGCAGCGCCCGCGCGCACGACGACGGACGACGACGACGGACGACGGCGACGACGACAGACGACGACGAAGACGACGACGACGACGAGCGACCACGACGAGCGATCACGACGAGCGACGACGACGACGACGACGACGACAAGCGACCACGACGAGCGACCACGACGAGCGACGACGACGACGACGTCGACGAGCGACCACGACGAGCGACGACGACGACGACGACGAGCGACGACGACGACGACGACGACGGCGACGAGCGACCACGACGAGCGACCACGACGAGCGACGACGACGACGAGCGACAACGACGACGACGACGACGCCAACGACGACGACGACGAGCGACGACGACGACGACGGCGACGACGACCAAGACGTCGACGACGATGACGAGCGACCACGACGACGACACCGACGACGACGACGCCAACGACGACGACGTCGACGAGCGACGACAACGACAACGATTGCGACGACGACGAACGACGCCTCTGGAGAGCTTTGAAGGTTCCCGAGGCCTCCGGAGGCCTCCTGAGAACTCTGGAAGCCTCCAGAGGCCGCCAGAGGTCCTCGAAAGCATTCGAAGGCTTTTGACAACGACGACCGACCACGACGAGCGACGAGGAGGTGTTGCGAGCACATGCCTGCGCAAGCGTCATTGCCTCCACGTGGCGTACAACAGGTATGCTCTGTACCTCCCTCCTCCATCGTCGTTGTCGTCGTCGTCATCGTCGTCGTCGTCCTTCTCCTCCTACTGCTCTCTCTTCCTCTCTCTCTTTCTCTCTCTCTCTCTCTCCTCTCTCTCTCTCTCTCCTACGAACACCACAAATGCCTGAAAGCACCGCAACTTGCCCGCGACCATCGCCCCCATTCGGATCCCCACGCGGATCCCTGTGCGGATCCCTATGCAGATCCCTGTGCCGATCTCTATCAGGGTCCCTGGGGATTCCAAAGCGGATGACTATGCGGATCCCGATGGATATCTCCATGCGATACCCATGCGGATCCCTATGCGGACTTCTGCGCGGATGCCTATGCCGATCCCTATTCGGGTTCCCATGCGGATCTCTATGCGCACGGCGGCACTGCCGAGGGCACACTCGGGGTCAGAGCGTTACGTTCTGGGGGGGGGGGCGGGAGGCCATAACGCGCGTTTGGCCCAAGCAATAAAGAAACATGCTCCAAGGCTGTTTCGCAGACGCCCAAGCCTGCTCAGCCAAAGCAGAATACCAAAACATCCGGCCGCTCTAATTCTTTCGGTGCGCGGGCCCCGGAGGTCTGGAACACTTCCCCAGGGCTGGTTTCTCGTGAAGAGTCATTTTGTTGACTGTCCCGAGGCCCTGCGAGGGCCCCCGGAGGCCGAAAACGGCTAGAAACTGGCAGCTCCCCAATTTGTTGGAGCGTCGGATCCCTGGGTTGTGAGTTTTTGGCATGGCTCGAGGAGGCGAGGAGGAGGAGGAGGAGGAGGAGGAGGAGGAGGAGGAGGAGGGGAGGAGGAGGAAGAGGGGGAGGAGGAGGAGCAGGAGGAGGAAGAAGAGGAGGAGGAGGAGGAGGAGGAGGAGGAGAAGGAGAGGGAGGAGGAGAAGGAGGAGGAAGAGGAAGAGGAGGAGGAGGAGGAGGAGGAGGAGGAGGAGGAGGAGGAGGAGGAGGAGGAGGAGGAGGAGAGAGGAACACGAAATGAGAGAAGGGAGAACGCGGAAGACATGGCTGAAGAGGATGGGGTGGACGAAGATATCCTTGATCGTGACGATGACGGCATCTAAGGCCCTGGCTGAGACCGAGAGCTAAAAGTAATCGCAGAGTGGCCCCGACGCGCGCTGGGTCCACTTCAAAACAAATCAAGCTGGGCAAAAAGCAAGCGACCCTGCAGCTCACATCTGACCTTGCGCACTCCGATTAGTGCCGGCGTGTCGACACCGGGTGCTGTGAGGCCACACTCTAACAGTGGCTGCGGGAAACTACGTGCCCCTTCTCGGAGAGGACACCCAAAGCATGCACTGGCGCACGCCACTTCCAATGCTGAAAAACTCTGCTAACATCAAGTTCAGCCATTTCGACATCCAACTCCCCAGAACACCACACAACCAGCTAGGACCAGGACGTAACCCCTTCTCATACATCATCCTGCTCCTCGTACATGTTTCCCTCCCCACGCCGATGATTTGCCGCAGCCCTTCGGTGTGACCCTAGTGCAGGACTTACGGGCCGCCAGTCAGGGTGCGTACGCCGCACACTCGAAAAGCACCAGCCACCATATCCAAGCTTCGGGCCCTGACAGAGCAGGAGGAGTGCGAGCAACGAGGAAGATGGGTGCGAGACGTGAAGACGGGGAGAGCGAGGTCCACGGACGAGGAGAGCGAGGAGCGAGGCCGACAAGCCCAAGGGAGCATGAGCAGTCGGGACGCGGACCACGAGGGGTGAAGACGAGGAGCACGAGGAGTCTGTACGAGTGAGGACGAGGAACACGGGGAACGAGGATGAGGGGCACGAAGAGAATTGACGAGGAGCACGGGGAGGGATCACGAGGAGCACGTGGAGCGAGAAAGAGGACGAGGAGGCACGACGGTGGCTTCGAGGGGGGCCAGCAGCATCGCGCGACACGAAGGGGAGGGGAGAAAGAAGAGAGAGGTCCGAGGTGCCTCAAAAAAAAGGCCCGTGGCAAGGCCCGCGCAGGGACCTGTGTCACCTTGGCAAGGGATGGGAGTCCCTGCCAGGGGCCAGCGACAGGGCTCGCCTGAGGAACAAAAACCTTTTTATGCTGGCAGGCCGTTGGCGCTGGTTCTCGACTTCGTTGATGCCGACTACCTGCAGTCAGTCCACGGGGCAGAGGTCACGTGGACGGCGGGGCTGGACTCTCAGGCAAGACGCCCCGCAACGCACATTTGACCCGTGCGCACTCCAATGAATACTGGTGTACACGTCGGTCGGAAGAAGTAGGGAAAAGCGTGAAGTAGGAAGGGGGCCTAAGAAGATTGGGATCAGGCCCTCCCACAGAACAGCAGCACACAGCAAAAGCATACCGACTCTTGCAGTAGGAAGGCGCTTGACGTGAATGGGGATCTGAGAGCCCAGAAACACCTACTTTCAACGACCGACGCGTATCGACACCGGATGCCAGGAGGCGCCACAGTCCAGCACTGGCCGCCTCTGGCACTCGACAAGTGGATGCCCGAGGTGTGCCAGGTCGGCGTAGCGTGGGTGCGCCGATGGGGCAGACACGCGCCGATGAGCAGGTGAGCAGAGAGGGGCTGGTGCAGCAGAGGGGCTCATCTCCTCTCTTCTTTTCTCCTCCCCCTCCTTCCTCCTCGCGCTGCTCCCTCCTCCCATGACCACCGTCGTCATCAGCATCGTCATTATCATTAACATCGCCGTCATCAACATCATCAGCATAATCAACAACACCACCGACATCATCATCATCATCATCATCATCATCATCATCATCATCATCATCATCATCAGCATCATCATCATCAGCATCATCATTATCATCATCATCACCATCATCATCGTCGTCATCATCATCACCATCACCATCACCATCATCATCATCATCATCATCATCATCATCCTATGCATCGCCATCATCATCAAAATAATTCTCCTCATCAGCATCACACTCATCATAATCATCATCATCATCAGCATTATCATCATCAGCATCATCATCGTCAGCATCGTCAACATGATCAGAATCATCAGCAGCAGCTTCATGTGCCTCATCATCAGCAGCACCTGCAACTTCATCACTAGCCGCATCATCAGCACCATCATCCTCGTCTTATTTACCATCATCATCCGTACAATCATCATCATCATCATCAGCATCAGCATCATCATCAGCATCATCATCATCATAATCATCATCATCATTGATCATCATCATCATCATCAACGTCGTCATCGTCGTCGTCATCGTCATTATCGTCATCATCGTCGTCAGTGCTTCGCGCCTCCCATGGGGAGCTTGGAAGATCCACCGAAGGCCCCACTGGCGGTGTTTGCATGCGTTTCCCCACCCAGTACAACGCTTCATGGCTCCATGAGGACCTCCACCGATGGTCCCAGTGGCAGTGTTCGCATGCGTCTCCCCTACCCCGCACAGTTGCGTGGCCCAATATAGAGCTCCACTGAAGGCCTCAGTGGCGGCTTTCGCATGTGTCACCCTCACTCAATACAACGCGTCGTGACCTCCCAAGGAGGCAGCACCGAAGGCCCCAGTGGCGGTGTTCGCATGCGCCTCCCCCCGCACACAGTGCAGCGTTTCGTGGCCCCATGCGGAGCTCCATCGAAGGCCTCAGTGGCGGTGTTCGCATGCGTCTCCCTCACCCCATACAGCGCTTCATTGCCCGAGATGAGCCCCACCGAAGGCCCCAATGGCGGTGTTCGCGTGTGCCGCCCCCACTCAGTACAGCCTTCCGTGGCCCCATCGGGAGCTCCACCGAACGCCCCAGTGGCGGTGTTCGTATGCATCGCCCCCGCTCAATGCAGCCTTTCGTGGCCCCGTAGAGGGCTCCACCGAAGGCCCTAGTGGCAGTGTTCGCATGTGTCTCCCCCATCCAGTACAGGGTTGACTAGCCCCGTGGGGAGCTCCACCGAAGGCCCCAGTGGCGGTGTTCGCATGCGCGACCCCCCACGCAGCGCGGCGCTTCGCGGCACCTCAGGGAGCTCCACCGAAGGCCCCAGTGGCTGTGTTCGCATTCGCGTCCCCAACTCAGAGCAGCGTTTCGTTACCCTTCTGGGAACTCCACCAGTGGCGATGTTCGCATGCGCCCCCCCACGCAGTGCTACGCTTCGTGGCCCCTCAGGGAGCTCCACCGACGGCCCCAGTGGCGGTGTTCGTTTGCGTCGCCAACTCAGAATTGCGTTTCGCTACCCCTCTGGGAACTCCACCGAATGCCTACGTGGTGGTGGTCGCACCCGCATCCCTCGCCAAGTACAACCTTTCATGGCCCGATATGGGGGCTCCACCGAAGGTCTCAATGGCGGTGTTCGCATGCGTCTCCCCCACCCAGTACAGCGTGCCGTGGCCCCATGGGGAGCCCCACCGAAGGCCTCAGTGGCGGCCCCATAGTGGGTTTCACCTGAAACCCAAATGGCACCGCCCACATGGCGGCCCCACCTCATATTGGCACCCCCATTCGCATGCTCCATAGCCCCATGAGGAGGTCACCCGAAGACAATCCCCGCAACGACGGTACTCACAACTGCATCTGGTTGCCTTCCTCCCCAGGACAAGGTTGTTCACCTTGTGGAGGGGGGCATGTCTAATAGAGGAGTGCTGCACAGCAGAAGAGGCCGTTGAAGTGGGAGGGGCACGTCTAGCACTAGCGATTGTGCAAAATTCTTTGGGATGGGCATTGCCTACTAGAGGGTGCTGTGCAGCAGAGGGGGGTCTGTACAGGAGAAGGAGGAGGAGGAGGAGGAGGAGGAGCACGTATAGCACCAGAGTGAGTTTGATTCAACTTTGGAAGGGCCGTTGTCGAGGGTGCTGCGCAGGAGAAGGGGTACACGTTTAGCACCAAGGCGGCCCTTTGCAGCGCCTTGGGGAGGGGCCTGTGGGATCCAATGAGTGTTTTGGTTTGCGCCAGCTAAGCTAAAGAGTGTTATGCAGCAGTGGGGGCCTGTGTAGGAGTAGGGGCACGTCTAGCACCATGGATGGATTGTTTATCAGATCGTGGGGGGGCCAGGTCTAAAAGAGATGTCCTGTGTAGGAGGAGGGTCGTGCGACCAAGGAAGAGCGAAACGCGTTTAGCACTAAAAGGCTTCAACCAAGAAACTTAAAGACGTGCGGGCCTGTGTAGGGGGAAAGGCAGTTCTACCGCCAGGCCACCAAGCCGCCAGACCGACATACCACCAGATCACGTCGTGAACCTCCAATTAACCTAAGAGGCTGTGGCAATGTAAAGCGTCCTGAAAGGGTCCTGCGAAGAGTGTGACGCGATGAACTCCAAGAGCGAGGCTCCAACTCGGGACGCCCTGACAACTTACTCCCAAAAACGAAGCTCACGCTCGAGAATTCCTTTCAAAAACGGCGGCAACCGTTCCAGCGACCGTCCAGATGCTGTCCAATATCTGGCGGGACTCCCCATGTGAGAGGATCTATGTCTATGTTGGGCATGAGTCTGCTAGAACTCTGAAACGAGCCTGGAAAAGAATATGGCATGTTCGAAACAACCGAGTGGTAACAAAAGAACCGTGTGATATTTATTGGGCACGATCAAAAATGCGGGCGCCTGCACGTCCAACTCGTCTTTACCATCGTACTCCCATCTCCTTGTTTCCCAGCTCACCTTTCCGCTCTCCATCCCAGTCGTCTTCCCTCCATCAGGGTCAACACAATCTCATACTTTACATTGCGTCTGATCGCGTTCATTCCTGATGTTGCTTCTGCTGCTCCTCCTCATCATCGTCCCTCCTCCCCCTGGTCTTCCTCTCTTTCCGTTTCTGTCGAAAGAATCGATGTGCCGCCTTTCAGTGCGATTGCCCCACGCCCCTGATCAGAGGAACTCGCAAGTTGCAGCTGGATGAATTCGGGGCCCAAGGACCAGGGCCCAAGGCCCAGTGTCCGATGCTGGGGCTGGGCCCGTCTCTATAAATCCTGAACTGCCGTGCCGTGACGGGACCTCGTGCCGTGCCGTGCCGTGCGAAGCCTGGGTCCTAGAATGCGGAAAACGTGTGCCGCCATAGTGCTCTTCGGAGCCACGCCAATTTACCCTGCCGCGCCTGGTTTCTAGAACGCGAAAGATGTGCCGTACCGTGCCGTGCTCGCGTGCCATGCCGTGGCTAGGTGCTAGAATGGTGCCCTGCCGTGCGAATCGACAAATCTGCCGACCCCAGAGGCGTGTGAGGAGAAGTGTGGTCTCGAGGCGCACCCTACGAGAACTGAGTTCTGGGACCCCTCACTGCTCCCCCCACCGCGCCCGACGCCGCCAGCATCCTGGCCCCCTCGCCATGTGCTCTTCGGGACCACCCACCCTGCGCACCCTACGAGAACTGAGTTCTGGGACCCCCCACTGCGTTCCCCACCGTGCCCTGTTGGAACCCCCCATCCGACAATTCCCTGCCCGGAACCGACCCTGACCCCCCACCATATACCCACCAAGTACACGCCAGGTACCCACAAGGTCCGATCCCCGCCATCCTGGGAGCTGTGTTCTTGGAACCTCCCATTCGACAATTCTGCGCTCGGAACCGACTCTGACCCCCTACCAGGTACCCACCAGGTACCCACCAGGTACGACCCCGCCATCCTTGGAGTTGTGTTCTTGGAACCACCCATCAGACAATTCCGCGCCCGGCGCCGACCCTGACCCCCTACCAGGTACCCACCAGGTACCCACCAGCAGGTACCCACCAGGCCCCCACCAGGTCCGACCCCCGCCATCCCGGGAGCTGTGTTCGAAACCCCCATGCGACAATCCTGCGTCCAGGACCGACCCTGACCCCTACAAGGTACCACCAGGTAGCCACCAGGTCCAACCCCCGCCATCCGGGGAGCTATGTTCTTGGACCCCCCCATCTGACAATCCCGCGCCCGGCGCCGACCCTGACCCCCTACCAGGTACCCACCAGGTACCCACCAGCAGGTACCCACCAGGTACCCCATCAGGTCCGACCTCCGCCATGCTGGGAGCTGTGTTCTTCGAATCCTCCATCCGACAATTCCGCGTCCTGGAAACGACCCTGACCCCCTACCAGGTACCCACCAAGTGCCCACCAGGTACCCAACCCCGCAATCCTGGGAGCTGTGCTCTTAAACCCCCCCGTCCATCCGACAATCTCGCGCCCGGCGCCGACCCTGACCCCCTACAAGATGCCCACCAGGTGCCCACCAGGTCCGACCCCCGCAATCCTGGGAGCTGTGTTCTTCGAAACCCCCATCCGATAAATCCGCGCCTTGGACCGACCCTGACCCCCTACCAGGTATCCACCAGGCACCCACGAGGTCCCAACCAGGTCCGACCACCGCCATCCCAGGAGCTGTGTTCTTCGAACCCCCCGTCCGACAATCCCGCGCCCGGCACCAACCCTGACTGCCTACCAGATACCCACCAGGTCCCCACCAAATACCCACACTCGCCATCCTGGGAGCTGTGTTCGTGGAGCCCCGCATCCGGCAATTCCGCGCCCATCACCGACCCTCACCCCGCAACAGGTACCCACCAGGTATCCATCAGGTCCCCACCAGGTCCGACCCCCGCCATCCTTGGAGTTGTGTTTTTGGAACCCCCCATCAGACAATTCCTCGCCCGGCGCCAGCCCTGACCCCCTACCAGGTACCCACCAGGTACCCACCAGCAGGTACCCACCAGGCCCCCACGAGGTCCGACCCCCGCCATCCCAGGAGCTGTGATCTTGGACCCCCCATCCGACAAGTCCGCGCGCGGCGCCGACCCTGACCCCCCCCAGCAGGCACCCACCAAATGCCCACTATGTACGACCCCCGCCATCCTGGGAGCTGTGTTCTTCGAAACCCCCATCCCACAATTCCGCGTCCCGGAACCGACCCTGACCCCCTACCAGGTACCCACCAGGTAGCCACCAAGTACCCACCAGGTCCCCACGAGGTCCGACCCCCACCATCCCGGGAGCTGTGTTCTTGGAACCTCCCATGCGACAATTCCGCGCCCAGCACCGACCCTCACCCCTTCCAGGTACCAATCAGGTACCCACCAGGCCCCCACCTGGTCCGACCCCCACTATCCAGGGAGCTGTGTTCTTGGCACCCCCCATCAGACAACTCCTCGCCTGGAACCGACCCTGACCCCCTACCAGGCACCCACCAGGTACCCACCAAGTACCCACCAGGTCCCCGCCAGGGCGGACCCCCGCCATATTGGGGGCTGTGCTCTTGGAACCTCCCGTGCGACACTTCCGCGCCCGGAACCGACCCTGACCTCCTACCAGGTACCCACCAAGTAAGTACCCGACCCGATACCTTCCTGCCCCAAACCGCCCCGGCGACCTCCCGCCCTCGAGCTCGCCCGGCATCCCCACCGAGCCCTCGAAACTTTGCTCTTGGGACCCTCCCCGACCCTACGATTTCCAACCCGCAGCCGCGCCGCCAAGGCTCAAGGCTCAAGGCTCAAGGCACCCCAGTTCCTATCGAGACGCGGTTTCGACCCGTTTCGAGTCGCATATTGGGGACATTCCCAACTTTCCTTTTCCATACCCTTATCTTCCGATGGCCGGCACGAACTCGCGGGCGCCAGGGACACCAGTTGGAGGAGTTCTTTCGCGTGACGTGCGCCGACGCCTGTTCAGCCCGCTCCACGAGATGGACGGGTTGGAGGACCTTGACTCTGCCTCCCCACCCCGCCCGGAGGTACATCAGATTTCTTCGCCAGCCCCTGAGCAGGCACCGTCTACCCCTGCAGAGGCCTTCCAAGCACACCCGGCAGGAGCACCAGTAGCAGCAGCCTCAGGATCCGCAGCTGCAGACGTTCATCCACCAGCGCTTCATGAGATCTCCCGGCTCTTCAGGGAGGAGGTGCAGCCATTGCGGACCGCGATGAACAACCTCGAGAGCCAGTTTACACAGCTGAGCGGGACAGTGGGGACGAGGATGAACTCAGTGGAGGAGCGGGTCGGGAGTTCGGAAGAGAGAATTGAAGAGGTGGAGATACGCCTCACGAACCTCGAGAACAGTTTTGACTTGAACGAGACGCCCCGCTCCAATGCGAGCGCCAACGACGACGTAACGGAGAGGATCCGAGAGTTAGAGGTGCAGCTGTCTATGCTCCGGGTCGTCGGCCCGAACACCACAGAGACTCAGGAGAAGGACAAGACCATGGTGCTCGGAGGCTTGCAGTCGATCGGGGACCTGGAGTCCGCGAAGAAGTGGGTCAACAACAAACTTTGGGAGGGGTATGGACCAAAGCCGGAGGAAATCTACTCAAAGGGGGAATTCCGAGGCATCATCTTCGCAAAATTCGTCAACAACAGTGACAGGAATACTGCGGTAACCATCTTCCAGAGGGGCTCTTTCAACGAGGGGGGGCAATCCCATCTGGGCAAAACAGGACCAACCACTCCCTAAACGTATCGCTACTTCCACGGTGTTCGGGGCAAAGTATTTGCTGAAACAATGGGGTTACGAAGCCAAGGCTCTTTGGGCAGATCCGGAAGAAGGCAAGGTCTGGGTAGGACAGGAGCTCGCACTGCACGTCGCCATCGACAACGGCAGCCTCAAGGTAGAGTACGGGACGGACTGGGAGGCCTGGTTCTCTGACGCAAACTACCCGGACTTCCCCAACCTCATTGCGAAGATGAAGAGCAAGTTGGAAAATGCCCCGGTAAAACGGGCTGGGAAATCCTCGAACAAGGGGCAGAAAGGAGAGGGAAAGGGGAAGGGTAAGCATTAGGGACTCGGACGGCACATCGGCGTTTCACATCCCTGGGAATTTTGCGCAGAATCTGTTTCCCAACACGGTGAGAGAGTTCATCCTGCGACCGCCCATGGGGATATTATTTCTACCTTATCCTCGCCACGCACTTTTGCAGCACGCTTTCAAGAAAGACGGGACTGCCCAAAGCAATTCCGCAACACTACGATCCCGAGGCCGGTATGCATGGGGCGGTTTGCGGCGGCTTGCTTCGTGGAACGTGGAGGGACTATCGGAGGAGAAGAGCATGAATGATATTAAGTTGGAACAAATAATATTGGTCATGAAAAATGAAGGTATCGACATATTGTGCTTACAGGAGACACACTTGGCTGGTTCAGCTTATTACTTATATAATGACTACTTTGCGGTATTGTCAGGGGGTGTCGAGAACGACAGGGAGCACGCTGGAGTGGGTTTTTTGGTATCTCCTCGAATCCGCAACTCGATTTTGAGTTTTTCGCAGCAGAGTTCACGTATCGCTACGCTGAAGATCAGAGTCGAGGGGGGCCAGATGAGCATCATTACCGGTTATGCTCCACACAATGGCCGCCTATTGGAGGAGCGGCAGAGCTTCTTTCACGAACTCGAGTGGGCAGCCCAGAAAGCGAAAACACATGGACCAATTATTGTTCTTGGTGATAGGAATAGCAGGCTACACAAGAGATGCGCAGGGGAAGAGGACGTATTCGGACCGCACGTGTTCGGCAACCCATCCGCAGAGCTCGATGCAGCGAACAACAGAGAACTATTGGTAGAAACGTGCAGGTCTATGCGGATGGTGGTGGCGAACACTTTTATCGAGCGGCCCGTTCACGAACAAGTCACCTACTACGACCTCGCTGCCCGTCCGCTCGATGAGATCACTGCGAAGAAGTTTGCCGAGCTCGATCACATTTTGGTGAAGAGAGAGTGGCAGGGAATAGTGCGCCGCGACAGAGCAGGAGAGACATCGCATTACAATCTCATCATTGTTTTGTTCTCGTGGACACCGCTGTGGAGATCAAGAAGCAGCCGCCCAAGACGCATAAGGAGATACGCGACACCAAAAGTTTGAAGTCACACTCAATCGCCGAGCACTTCTGCACGCGCTTTTCGGAAGGTGCCCAGGACCTTCTGCGCAGAGATGCAGAACAGCAGGTTGATTCGATGGCGGAGACTGTGAGAGCTGCCATGGAGGCCGCTGAGGAAAGTGCCTTTCCAGTCAGATCTGTTATCGCGAAACGGCCATGGATTCGAACAGCCACCCTTGACCTTATCGAGCAGCGGGACACTGCCCGGGCTGAGGGGCAATTCGTGTTAGAAGCTTCATTGAACAAGCAAATCAAATCCGCTGCCAAACGGGACCGAGCAGAATTGTTAGAGAAGGACCTCGCGGAGAACGGCTGGTCTGCTATAAAACGTTTGCGGCGCGGAAAATCACACCAACAACAGGGCCGACTACAGGGCATGGATGGCGACCTCGTGGACTCCAGTGACAGGGCTGAAGCCATGGCGACTTACTTCCAGGATGTGCAATGGAAGCGAATTCCTGGCGCAGGGGAGGGCGTGCCATCCGAGCCTCGACTGGGTCCGGTGATAGACATTCCGACCGGAGAGTTCTCTCAGAAGGAATTCAAGAAGGTGCTGTCGCGACTGCGGAGGGGAAAAGCAAGTGGGCCTGACAATGCACCGCCGGACTTCTGGGCCACCCTTGCCCTCAATGACACTTCTCTTCAACTTCTGCTTCAGCTGTTGAACTCATGCTGGCAGGCGCGGGCGATCCCTCAATCCTGGGCTTGCTTTTCGGTGTCTGCAATATTCCAAACAGGCAACCCGGCGCTGCTATCCAATTACCGTCCTATTTCACTGTTGGCAGTGGGATACAAGATTATCGCGGCTTTGATTCTGGAGCGGCTTCGGACTGGAGGCGTGGAGAGCCGCCTCCGAGACAATCAATTTGGTTTTCGCCCTGGCAGGGGCGCGGACCTGGCCATCCTAACCGTGCAGCGCATCATGGACGCAGCGCAGGACTTGAGAGACGGCGAGCTGTCGGTATTACTTCTGGATTGGCGAAAACTTTCGGCCGTATCGATCCAGGAGCGATGCAACTGGAGCTGCGCAGGTTTGGTCTTCCCGAAGCTTGCATCGACATGGCCGCTTCCGTTTACAGATGCAGATCGTTCACAGTGCGAGACGCTGGCAAAGAATCCGGCGCCCGCCGGCAGGCAGCCGGTATTGCGCAAGGCTGCCCGCTGTCCCCGCATCTGTTCATCCTGGTCCTCACCGTCATCATGGCAGATGTGGATTGGGAACATGAGGATTGCAAAACAGACGACGTGGAGTACGCCGACGATACCGCTTTGATTTGTACGTCATCTACTTGCTTGCAGGCAGCTCTGAACAGCCTGCTGTCTCGAGCTGCTCCGTACGGCCTGCTTCCCAATTGGGAGAAAACCGTCGTCCTGCGCATCGGCAACCCGGCGCCGATTCTTGATCCGAGCGGCCAACCCATTCCCGGAGTGGAGCAGCACGTCTACCTCGGCGGCTTGCTGACGACCAGAGGCTCCGCCAGAGGCGCAGTATCCCGGAGGCTTGGAGAGGCGCGGGGCACATTCACAACCCTGAAGACAGTCTGGAGCCATTCTTCTCTGAGCAGGAGTAGGAAGCAGAGGATTTACGAGGCGTGCGTCGTCTCCAAACTTTTGTACAGTTTAGACACAGAGCGATTAAGTAAAGCGGAATATTCTCGAGAAAAATCATTCCACGTTTCTTGTTTACGGAAGATTTGGGGGATACCGCACCCCATGATTTCGAGAGTGTCCAACGAAAGGGTTTTGGACATTGCCTCGGCGCGCCCGTTGGCAGAGCAGCTGATTGCCAAGAAAATGTGCCTGTTTGGACAAGTAGCACTGATGCCAGACACCAAGATTGTTCGCAGATCAAGTTTCCAACCTTCGTCAACGCAGCTGGCGCGGCCAGCCGGCGTGCGAAAGCGAGGGCGTCCAAGAGTTTCTTGGGGGCACAGAACCAGAATGCATGCGATCAGGGCCGTGGGTGGAGACGAACATCGTCTGTCCGCCGCTCTGGGCAGAGACAGTGGCTGCTTCAAGACGTGGAAAGCCGCTGTACGACAGTATGCTGTTTCACTCTGACTAATCGCACTGTTGCCGATGTGCCGTCATGACACGGCTTTTACGTACGTGCGTAGCCGCGCCGCCGAAAACCCCCTCATCGACCTCGCCTGACATTCCCGCCCAGCCCTGGGACCTCTGTTCCTTGGGAGCCCCCATCCGACAATTCCCAGCCCGAATCCGTGTCGCCGACCCCCGCCGTGGACCTCGCCCGGCATCCCCACCTGGCCCTCGGACCTCTGGTGTTGGGACCCCCCGCGCGACCATTTCCAGCCCGAAACCGCTCCGCCGATCTCCCGCAGTCAACCTCGCCTGGCATCTCCACGCAGCCCTGGGATCTCAGGTGTTGGGGCCCGACCACCCGACAATTCCCAGCCCGAAGACGCGCCGCCGAGACCCCCCCCGTCGACCTCCTCGGCCGGCATCCCCGCCCAACTTTGGGACCTCCGCTCTTGAGACCCTCTTGGGACCCGACAATGCCCGGCCCGAAACCGCCTCGCCGACCCTTCGCCGTCGACCTCGATCCCCAACCAACCCTCGGACCTCTGCTGTGTGGGACCCGACAATTTCCGGCCCGAAACTGCCCCGCCGACCCCCCGCCGTCGACCTCGCCCGGCATCCCCGCCCAGCCCTCGGAGCTTTTTGTTCTTGGGACCCTCCCCAACCTCACCATTCCCAGCCCGAAACCGCGCCGCTGGGACCCCTCCACCGTTGCCCCCGCCACGCCTGACACCGCCATTTTTTTGTCCGACGACACGGGCAACACCTCCAAAGGCGAGAAGGCTTCTGAGAAGCCCCGCCGCCTTCTCAGCAGGCACTCCCAGACATTTCCCCCCAAAGCGCGCCGCGGAAATGCGATCGAAATGGATTACGGGAAGAATAACAAACCGAAGCCTGACAGCCCAAAGCTCTTCTGGGGTCGGCGGTCGAGGCAGCAACCTGTAGATAGATCGCGCCGTTACGCTACGTGCAATGCCCGCATGCCGTGCGTATGTTCTAAAATGCGACTCATGTACCGCCGTCACGCTACGTGCAATACCCGCCGTGCCTATGTTCTAGAACGCAAGACATGTGCCGTACCATGCTGGCGTGCCGTGGCACGCCCGCACGCCGTGCCGTGCTGCGCCAAGGCCCCAAAAATGTCAAGAAAACGCCGTGTCGTGTCCGCGTGCCGAGCCGTGGCCAGGGCCTACGAAGGCGGAGCACGTGCCGCGGCGAGCCGCGCCGTGCCCGCGAGCCGGGGCCTGGGGCAGGGCAGCGGCGCCAGGGGAGAGGCCGACCGTGCTCGCAGGACCTTCCAAAGCCTTGCCGCAGGATGGGCGCGCGGCCCCCCCGCGCCGCTGTGGGCCGGGGCTCGCGCCGGGGCGATGGCGCGCCCCGCCTCCCTCCGCTGCAGCAGCTGGCTCGCGCCAGAAACGGCGGCGCCCGCCCAGGCGCCGCAAGCTGTGAGAGGTCCTCCACGGTGCCCCCCCGGGCACGTTGAGGCGTGGCGGGGTGCCGCGTCGCAGCTTCTGCGTGCAGCTCCCCCCTCCCCAGGAACGTCCCCCGGGCTCTCCAGTCCCAGGAGGCCACCGTGGCCGCCGAGATGCACCCGGCCGGCCTCCGAGAATTCCACTGGTGGCGCCAAAAGGAGGACGCCAGAGAGAACAGCCCGAAGAGATCGCTGCACTCTTGAGTGGTGGGGATGCGCCTCTCGGCTCCACACGGTTCCAGGAGGCCGAACGAGCCGAGTGAGGACATCAAGGAACCCCACCGACGGCCCAGCACAGCACCAAGAGAGCCCCAAGCAGGCCGAAGAGACGCCCAGGACAGCCCAGCGGGCATCCAGAGGAGCCCGAAGACCCCCCCCCGTACAGCCCTAAGGCTCCCTCCCCCAAGGCGGCCGAGAGGAGCCCAAGAAGGCACCAGAGATGGCCCACGAGAGCCCCGACCCCGAGAGCGCCCCACAGGAGCCCGGCAATCCCCCCCAAGACGGCCTTGGCAGCCCCTACGAGAGACGTCAAGGAATAGAGACCAGAGGTGACACATGTTGCGGCCTTCTGGGCGGTGCGGAAATCACCACCGCCACTCAGAATGTACGGCGGTGGCGGGGCTTGCCGCAGGCAGGATACCCGCACATATACTGGCCTTCTTCTTCTTCTTCTTCTTCTTCTTTGTCGTCCTCTTCTTCGTCTCCTCCCTCGGCTCCACAGAGGGGTGGCGCCAACGGTGGGGGGGGTGCGAAAGTTGAGCGCGCCGCCAAATCCGAGCGATAGCATTCGAGACGAACTGGAAGAAGTCGAGAAACTCTGAATCATAACTCGGGGCCCGAAGGCGGTTTCGCAATGCGCCCTGAGCGCCCTCTGGCTTGCAAAAGAGTGGCCTGGCGGTCGCCCCCTCCCCCCCCACCATCTCCGCCACCCCCCCCCGTGTGGAACCGCACGGTCTCCTCCGCTGCGGGTCCCGCACGGTGAGTCAGGGGCGGTTTCGGAGATCGGGCCCGGGCGAAGGGGGGGAATAGCAAAGGGGAGGGGGTTGAGGATCAGCGCACGTGGCTGATTTTCCCGGCGCCCCGGCACCTCCGCCACCCCCCGTGTGGAGCTGCGTGGTCTCCTCCGCTGCGGGTCCCGCACGGTGAGCCAGGGGCAAAAGGGGGGAATAGCAAAGGGGGGGCTTTGAGGAGCAGTTCACGTGGCTGATTTTCCCGGCGCCCCCCGGCGCCGGCGCCGGCCATGTATCGAGGAATGGGCCCCTCGGTGGGGCCGACACCAGCTGCATGCAGCAGATTCCGTACCCCCCCATTCCCAATCCCCCCTTTCGGCCGGCCCGAGCGGAGGAGGGCCCAAGCGCTAACGGATATCCCACGATGCCGGGGTTCCGATCTGTGCCGTGGGGCATCCCTCTGCCGAGGGTCTCTAAGAATTCTGCGCTGCCAGATTCGCAGAACCCGTGTAGTGGATCCTTATGGACACGTTGACCATCTGGTCGGTGGCCGAATAGATGTTCCTTAACCTGCTTATGACCTGCATCAAGTAGCGCCTGTCGTATGCCGCAGACCGAGGTCGGCCCCAGAAGCCGAACGATATCACGTACACTGCAAACGTGTTTTAGAAAGAGCATGCCCCCCCCTGGAACAGGACTCAGACCACTAAATCTGCCACCAACGGTGGATGACTAAGCGAAACATGGAGGGAAGCTGAAACAGAGCGGGCCAGCCAGGGCACGATGGGATAGCATGTGCCCGTCCAAAACCAGGAGACCCAAAGAGGGCCCTGAGAGAGCCGAATAAACCTCGAAGAAGCCTCCAATGTGAAAGAATGCATCGAGATAGCGAGGCTAAGCCCGCGGTAACTCAGACTGGGCGCTACCTGGAACCTCGCTCCTGCTGCGCTGCTGCGCTGGCACTGCGGCGGGGCATGCCGCAGGCAGCCAGATTGCGGGAGAGTGTGGGGGCGCGGGGGCATGCTGCAACGAGGGACGCAGAGCACGCGGTGAAAAAGCACCTACCGCTCGCACGTGCTCTCAGATTCGATCGGAGCGCCTGGATATAAACCAGGACGTTCTTCCCCCAGCCAGCCATGGGTTCAGACCGCCCGGATATAAACATGTCCGATGCACTCCGGGACAGGAGCGAGCCGCGACCAGCGGAGAAAGCCTCCGAGCGGGACGAGCCGCGACGGGCAGGAGACGGCCAGGGTCACGACTGGACGTTGCCATGAGGTGGCCCTGGCCAGATGTGACCCTCGACCTTCCCAGAAGGACCCCTTTGGCCTCCAGGGCACTCTGGATGCGACTCCCGCCGGGCAGCGGAGCCAACAATCCGACGTCCTGAATCTCGATTCTCTCAATGCCGAGTCCCCCGATAGTCCCCACCCTTGTCCCAAGGCTGGCCTTTCGTCCAGGCGTCGCCTTTCGACGGTCCCAGAATTCGGCGAGGGCCTCCAGATGACGAAGACATTAACAAACCTGTGGCTTGAGTTTTTCAAGACGTTGGATGTGTGACGCATGTGGCCTCCCTCTTGTCAAGGAAGACGGCCGCTGGACGCGCTGACCAAAAGCTCATTCCAGACGGCTGAAAAAAAAGGCCTAGCAGGCTGGCTCTGGTACCTGCATGCAGACGAGCACGAAGGGGATGGGGGGGATGGAGGAGGATTGCGAGCGCGAGCGAGGGACAACGACACGGAGTGACTGGCTCAGGGGGCGGGCCATCGGCCCTTCGGGGACACACTGCCTATAGATGGGCGCTAGGCCCCCGAGGGCGAACCTGGGCGTTCCTGGGCGGGGCGGGGCGGCCAGACCCCTAATCGACGATCAGTGGGCGTTGCGGGCTGGTCGAATCCCTCCCTGAGCCCATCCCCCCCGTCGTTGCCCCTGCTTGGCCAGACAACCGGCGGCTCAACAGAGCACCATGCCGAGGCATTTCGCGATGTCCGGGCCTCCGGGGCTGTCTTAGGGGCCTATGGGAACATCGAGGGGCTGCTTGCGACGAAGCGCCAACCTTGTGGAGAGGGTCGGAAGGTCCCGGGCGCCGTGCCTCAACCAGGAGCACGAGCCGCTGGGAGTCTGGGGACATCTGGAGTTAAAGGGCTGCAGGTCAGAAGCCGCGCAAAAGACACGAGCGGGGTCTGCCACAGCATAGCTTTACGTCGGGCCTGTCCCCCTACAGGGGGACTTTGGACGACAAATAAAACATAGTAACAACAATACACTGAAATACTCAAACCCGGTCAACAAAAGTCCTCCCCAGGCCCCAGGCTGTTCTTTGACTATTTCTGAATATTCTCCTGCAGAGGGACAGGCCCGATTGAGGTATAGCTCACACTCGATGGAGGGGGTCCTCGCGGGCCCAGCCTCGTGGTGGCTTCCCCCCCCCGAGGGGCTGCCCTCGGGCCCCCGACGGCGACATGCCCCTGCTGGCCAGTCTCGTCGTGGCTTCCCCCCGGAGGGCCGCCTCCGAGCCCCGGGGGCTCAGTGATTGGGTGCAAACACGCGTCGAAAGATTGCCCGAGCCCCTGGGGCATCCTCGCCGTCTTGGGCCGCGAAATAATTCTATGAGAGGCGCCTGCAGTCAGCCCGTCCGCATTAACGGGGGTGCCGAGGAGCAGCGGCGGTGATCGAACGCGCCTTCGTCCCCAGGCACGAAGAAGTGGAGGAAGGTGCGCTTGACGACGGCGTTCAGTTGCGATGCCGATTCCTCCAGTGGAAGCTTGTCAAAACACTCTTTAGTAAAACGCCCTGAAGTGAGAACTGACAGTGGCACTCCACGTGCGCACGGCGCCACCCTTCCGAGTGGACCCCATCGGGGTAGCGAATCGACGTCCGACAACAACAATCGAATGCACCCGGCGAAAAGCACGCCGACTAGCGAAACCGACTGGGAACTCCACTGGCCCACGCGAATGCCAATGTCGAGTGAAGTGGTGCAGATGTCCTGTCGACTTGTCTGGGTGGGCGTTCCCTTAATGCCCGACTAAGGAGCCTCGGAGGCATCGCGTGACAGATGGCCAGATGGCCAGATGGCCTCGAAATTACGAAGACCTCATTGGATGGTGTTCGGACCCGGAAGGTGCAAGCCTCGCAGAACACCATCGGGGAGAACGACACGGGCCACTTAAACCATCCGTCCAACCAGAAGCACCTCCAACTCACCGGACGGCGTACGGAAGACTCGTACCCTGACGCCCCGGGCGTTGGCTTCTGACACCGCGCGGGTCATTCAACCTCGCCCAGCCACGACCCTCCGATAGTAGCTCGTTCAATGCTGGCCGATTCCAGGCCACCGGCGGCATTCCACCATGCATGCCTGCTCTGGGCTTCGCCGCAGCATCGCCGCGGCGCGAAACTGCCGCAGTCACTGGACCGCTTTTGCGGGGCAACGTCAGAGGGGAAACGGCTCAGGGGGGATGAACATAGGCTGAACCTAAAGGGTGTTTTCGTTTTCGTGTTGTTTTCGTTGTTCCGCGTTTTGTCTCCGATTCCGCCTTTAACCGCAAAGCGAAGTCGAACCGAAAACGGCCCACGGAAAGGCCAAAACACCGTGTTTAGGTCCAGCCCGGGAGTCGGCGATACATCGCCGAAAGGTCGGCGATACCCAAACGATAGCGAAACCGCACGCTCCTGGGCGGGGTGGGCCATCGGGCCCCGCGGGCGGCATCGGGGACACAGGGGCGATTGGGGGTCGGTTCGCCGGAGACTACCCCTATAGAAAGCCCAAGTTTCATTGGGGGACTGGTCTTCCTCCAAACGACAGGAAGCCCCCCGAAGCAGCCGAAACGCCTTCAGGAACCCTTCCGGGAGAGTTCTCGCAGGCGTCCACAAGGATGTTCGCCACTCTTGGAAGAAGGCCGGCCCCTTGCGAAACCTGCACTCTCGAACCTGGGTGCTGCTACAGAAGTGCCCCTGGCCCAAGGTGCCCCCCGGATCTTCACGGAGGCCCTCTCGGCCTCCGGGCCACACCATTGAGGCCCAGGGGGGCCCAGGGGATCCAAAGTGGAGCGAGAGGCTGGGGACACCTTGGGCCAGGGGCCCTTCTGATCGGCGGCAGGCGAGGGGGGGAGCGAGAAGGAGAAGGCCTCCTCAGAGGACGGTGGGTCTCCTCAGAAGCCCCTGCGCCCTCTGCGAACCTCCCGTGCCTTCGAGGAAGGCTTCGAAGACTTCGCAGAGGCCTGGGGGGACTTCCGGAGAGCCTTCTGAGAAGGCCCGCCCCTCGCCCTCGTCCCCCCCCCCGGGCTCGCCGCCGATCTGGGCAACCCCCGAGCCAGGCCTGCCACCCCCCTGCCCCTTGCCCTAAGCTATGGGCTCCCCGGCTCGGGCACCGCCCGCGGCAAGACTGACAGCGAGTCCTGCTCCAAATGAAGAGGAACTGCTGTCGGTCCGTGTGCCCAGACCCCCGACGTTTTTTTTCGCAACGTCGACCCCCAGATGTCTGGACCCCTTCCCCGGGACCGGTTTCTGGCCCCGCGAACTTGTTTTACGGTCCCGAGGCCCGGCGAGGGCCTCCAGAGGACGAAAATTTGGGAGGGGAAACCTCCCCTCACCTTCCCCTTGGGAGGGGAAACCTCCAGAAACGCCAGGGGGTCTGGGTACCTATTCCTCCCGTTCCCACTCCGATTCTCCCGACCTGACAGGCCACCTAGATGGGGTCCGAGAAGATGGGGTCGAAGAATCGCGCCGCATCGCCAATGCATCGCCGATGTATCGGCGATGCATCGGCGATGCACCGGCGATGCACCGGCGATGCATCGGCGACGTGGGCGATGCATCGGCGACGTCGACGTGAAGCAAATCGGGCTCCACATCGAGCAGCATCGGCGACGCATCGGCGACGCGGCGCGATCCTCCGACCCCCATCTCCTCCTCCTCCTCCTGCTCCTCCTCCTCTTCCTCCTCCTCCTCCTCCTCCTCCTCCTCCTCCTTTCACCTGGGAGGCCCAGACCCGAGCTTCCTTCCCAAACATCCGATGTCTTGATTACCTAACAGCGAAGACTGATAGGCTTCTAGTAGGGTCAAAAGAAAGCATCATGACGCCCAGGGGGGTCTGGGCGCACTTCGTGGTCTTCGAGATCCCAGAACTCCATTCCCGGGCCACGTTTTGAATGCCCGGAGCCAACTGTAGGCCACTTCGTGGTCTTCGAGTTCCCAGAACTCTATTCCCGGGCACCATTTTGAATGCCCGGAGCCGACTGTAGGCCACTTCGTGCTCTTCGAGTTCCCAGAACTCCATTCCTGCATGATTTTGAATGCCCGGAGCCAACTGTAGGCCACTTCCTTTTCTTCGAGCTCCCAGAACTCCATTCCCAGGCCACATTTTGAATGCTGAGGCAGGCTGATGCTGAGGAGGAGGCAGGCTGAGGCTGAGGCAGGCTGAGGCTGAGGCCGAGGCTGAAGGCAGACTGAGGCTGAGGCTGAAGCAGGCTGAGGCTGAGGCTGAGGCAGGCTGAGGCTGAGGCTGAGGCAGGCTGATGCTGAGGCAGGCTGAGGCTGAGGCTGAGGCTGATGCAGGCTGAGGCTGAGGCACGCTGAGGATGAGGCCGAGGCTGAAGGCAGACTGAGGCTGAGGCTGAAGCAGGCTGAGGCTGAGGCTGAGGCAGGCTGAGGCTGAGGCTGAGGCAGGCTGATGCTGAGGCAGGCTGAGGCTGAGGCTGAGGCTGAGCAGGCTGAGGCTGAGGCAGGCTGAGGCTGAGGCCGAGGCTGAAGGCAGACTGAGGCTGAGGCTGAAGCAGGCTGAGGCTGAGGCTGAGGCAGGCTGAGGCTGAGGCTGAGGCAGGCTGATGCTGAGGCAGGCTGAGGCTGAGGCTGAGGCTGAGGCTGAGGCTGAGGCTGAGGAGGCAGGCTGAGGCTGAGGCCGAGGCTGAAGGCAGACTGAGGCTGAGGCTGAAGCAGGCTGAGGCTAAGGCAGAGGCAGGCTGAGGCTGAGGCTGAGGCAGGCTGATGCTGAGGCAGGCTGAGGCTGAGGCTGAGGCTGATGCAGGCTGAGGCTGAGGCAGGCTGAGGCTGAGGCCGAGGCTGAAGGCAGACTGAGGCTGAGGCTGAAGCAGGCTGAGGCTGAGGCTGAGGCAGGCAGGCTGATGCTGAGGCAGGCTGAGGCTGAGGCTGAGGCTGATGCAGGCTGAGGCTGAGGCAGGCTGAGGCTGAGGCCGAGGCTGAAGGCAGACTGAGGCTGAGGCTGAAGCAGGCTGAGGCTGAGGCTGAGGCAGGCTGAGGCTGAGGCTGAGGCTGAGGCTGAGGCTGAGGCTGAGGCAGGCTGAGGCTGATGCTGAGGCAGGCTGAGGCTGAGGCTGAGGCTGATGCAGGCTGAGGCAGGCTGCGGCTCTGAGTCCGAGGCTGAGCAGACTGAGGCTGATGAAGCAGGCTGAGGCTGAGGCAGGCTGAGGCTGAGGCAGGCTGCTGAGGCAGGCTGAGGCTGAGGCTGAGGCTGAGGCTGAGGCTGAGGCTGAGGCAGGCTGGCTGAGGCTGAGGCAGACTGAGGCTGAGGCTGAGGCTGAGGCTGAGGCTGAGGCTGAGGCAGGCTGAGGCTGAGGCCGGCTGATGCTGAGGAGGCTGCTGAGGCTGATGAGGCTGAGGCAGGCTGAGGCTGAGGCCGAGGCTGAAGGCAGACTGATGTTGAGGCTGAAGCAGGCTGAGGCTGAGGCTGAGGCAGGCTGAGGCTGAGGCAGGCTGAGGCTGAGGCTGAGGCAGGCTGAGGCTGAGGCCGTGACTGCGACTGCCGTTGCCACTGCGACTGCCATCGCGAATGCGACTACGACTGCGAGAACAGCAGAATTCTACAACAAGATTCTCGTCTGAATCTTAAGGGGAATGCTTCCAGGTATGCTCCTACACATCGCTGTTAGGTTGCTTTGCCGGGATCATAGTTTTAGTCCAAGAGGATAAATTCTCGGCCTGGGGAGGAAGGATCCGGCACCCCGCGCCGCACATTTGCGAAACTGTTAGTGGGAAGGACGCAGTTCGAAATCCCGCTAACGCAGGGAAGATCCGCCGACCCCTTGGGGATCATCGGCGTGTGAGATGCTTCCCCCTCCCCAAACCCCTCCCCCGGGAGCCCGGTCCGGTCGATTTGGAGGGGGGGGGGGGGTCCGGGACGAGCGCTCCACGGGGCTTTTCCTGGCCCAAGAGGGCTTCAAGACGGGCCACGAAGCCCCCAAGAGGCCTCCAAGACGGCCCACGAAGGCTCCGAGAAGCCAAACGACCGCTCCAAGACGCCCACGATGGCCCCAAGACGGGCCAAGAGGTCTCCAAGACGGCCCCTGAGGTCCCAAATGAGCCTCCCAAGAGGGCCCAAAGAGTCAAAATTGCTGATTTTCCAGAGTGTTTTTCGATGTTTTTTGCTTTTCCGCCTTTCCGGCTTCCCGACGCTCCAAGACGGGCAAAGAGGCCCCAAAGATAGCCCCAAGATGGCCCAAGAGGCCCCCAAGACGGCCTCCAGACGGCCCAAGACGGCCCCAACACGGCCCAAGAGGTCCCCAAGACGGCCCAAGAGGGCTCCAAGACGGCACCAAGAGGGGCCCAAGAGGGCGACCAAACATGTTGAAACTCTAGCTTTCTGCCCCCAGGAGCCCCAGGGGGCCCCAAGAGTGCCCCAAGAGGCCCCCAGAGGCCCTCACGAGGCCGCCCAGACGCCCCAAGGAACCCCCAAGAAGCACCCCAGAGGCTCCGAAACGGCCCCCGAGTGGCTCCAAAACTCGCAGTGTCGCTGTCCGCTCGGACCTCCCCGCGGAACTGCCCGAGACCCTCTGGCGGTGGCGGCGAACAGACACCAAACAAATATCACTCGCCTTTTCACCCCTTCGCAGCTTCTACTACCCCCAGATTGGCATAAACAAGGGGTCGGCGGTGTGGCGTAAGCCTAAGAATCATTTTCCGCTTGAACCCCAAATGTCGGAAACGACGTGCCGTTCAGGTGAGCGGATACATGTAGCGTTCCGTTCGGCTTCGTGCCTCCTCCCTCCTTTTTCCCCTCCCCGTCCTATGAGGACCCCCCTTTACCCGTAGAGTCATAGCATGGTCAGCAGATCCACAGTTCCGTGGGTAGCATGATGCTTCACGTGCGGTGCCCCGCGGATGCCATTTCCCGTGGGTCTGGGATGTTACATGTGATCATCTGTGTATTTTCGGAACTTAATTGGATCCATTTTTCTTCAAACACTGAAGAGATTATACATTGATCGATTGGTTATCCACACGCGGAGACATGGATCCGCGCAAGGCAAAAATAGGATCCACGACACTGTCGCACCCCCGAAACGTGATCAAATTGAATCCATCGATGTTCTTATAATTGCCTAACAGCGAAGACTGATAGGTTTCTAGTAGAGCATCATGACGCCCCAAGGGGGTCTGAGCGCGATCCAGGGGAGGAAGCCGGGATTTTTCCCCACATCCAAAGTGGGGTTCTTGTTTTCTCTGCACACCCCCGCGCAGGAGAGAGATCTCACTCACCCCCTCTTCTCCTCGCACTCATTCACACACACATCATCATCACTCGCACTCTCTCACACGCTCACGAACATCATCGTCATCATCGGTATCGGCATCATCCTCATTCAAACATCATCATCGCCACCACCACCCACAATCAATCATCATCCTCTTCACCACTCATCTTCACCACCACTCATCATCCTCATCCTCATCATCGTTGAGTAAAGTGTGAGGAAGTCTCAGGCGGGAGCCCCCTCCCTATGGGGCCCGCAGATCATGTTGGTAATCCGAGCGGGTCATCGGAACCCTGTAACTGTCGTCACTTTTGGGCTCGTCAAGCCTGAATTTGGAGGAAGTCTCTGGCGGGAGCCTCGTCTTTGAGTGAATTGTGAAGAAGTCTCAGGCGGGAGCCCCCTCCCTATGGGGCCCGCAGATCATGTTGGTAATCCGAGCGGGTCATCGGAACCCTGTAACTGTCGTCACTTTTGGGCTCCTCAAGCCTGAATATGGAGGAAGTCTCAGGCGGGAGCCTCGTCTGTGAGTGAATTCTGAGGAAGGCTCAAGCGGGAGCCCCCTCCCTATGGGGCCCGCAGATCATGTTGGTAATCCGAGCGGGTCATCGGAACCCTGTAACTGTCGTCACTTTTGGGCTCGTCAAGCCTGAATTTGGAGGAAGTCTCTGGCGGGAGCCTCGTCTTTGAGTGAATTGTGAAGAAGTCTCAGGCGGGAGCCCCCTCCCTATGGGGCCCGCAGATCATGTTGGTAATCCGAACGGGTCATCGGAACCCTGTAACTGTCGTCACTTTTGGGCTCCTCAAGCCTGAATATGGAGGAAGTCTCAGGCGGGAGCCCCCTCCCTATGGGGCCCGCAGATCATGTTGGTAATCCGAGCGGGTCATCGGAACCCTGTAACTGTCGTCACTTTTGGGCTCGTCAAGCCTGAATTTGGAGGAAGTCTCAGGCGGGAGCCTCGTCTTTGAGTGAATTGTGAGGAAGTCTCAGGCGGGAGCCCCCTCCCTATGGGGCCCGCAGATCATGTTGGTAATCCGAGCGGGTCATCGGAAACTGTAACTGTCGTCACTTTTGGGCTCCTCAAGCCTGAATATGGAGGAAGTCTCAGGCGGGAGCCTCGTCTGTGAGTGAACTGCGAGGAAGTCTCAGGCGGGAGCCCCCTCCCTATGGGGCCCGCAGATCATGTTGGTAATCCGAGCAGGTCATCCAAAACCTGTAACTGTCGTCAATGTTGGGTTCTCGCGCTGCCAGAACGCAGTTCCCAGGCCACACTTTGGATGCAACAAGGAAGTTTTTGGGCTCCTCAGGTCGCCGAGGTGCTGCGACAGGGCGCCGAAGGCGCCGACGACGACGGCCAGGCCGAGGCGCGGGCGCGGAGCTTGCTGATGTTCAGGCCCAGCGAAAGGGAGTTCACATGGCAGAGCTCGGGGGCGCACAGCGTGCGCCGCTCGGGGTTCACCCTGACGCACGCGTCCTACCTGACCTCCACGCTGTCGCAGGGCCAGACGCTGCGCAAGGGCGTCACCATCGACTGCGCGAGAGACGAGGACGCTGGCCGCACGGGCATGTCGGACGAGCAGTGGTGGCTGCACCTCTACGTCATGTTCTCCCGCGCCACGTGCATGCGGAACATGCTGATCCTGCGGCCGCCGCCGCGAGAGTTCCTGGAGTGCGGGCCGCCGGCGTCCCTGCGGAAGGCGCTCCTGGAGTTCGACAAGAGAACGGTTTTGTCCAGGGCGGAGGCGAAGCAGCTCGCGGCAGAGCTGGGCTTCGTGCTGCCTTCCGCCTGAGCGCGGCTGCGCCTCGCTCGAAGCCCGCGGGGTTGTCCCAACGGCTTGGTCTTGCGCGCCAACGGCTCGCGGAGTTGTCCCGACAGCCTGGCCCGCGGGGTTGTCCCAACGGCTGCGCGACGTGACCTGTAGAGAACGCGCCTGTGCTGGCCGTGGCGGCGACGGCGCCGAGGAACATCGACATGCGCGCTCATGCAACAGGAAGGGGAGGAGGTGGCGGGGCGCGGAACAAACAGGGGGGCGAGGATGGGGACAACGTAAGGAGTGGAAGGGGGGCCCGCGCCAAGGCGAGAGGAAATATACGCAGAAGAGACAGCCAGGACGCCTCACCAACCACGAGGACGACGGTGATGGCTTTTTCCAGATTCGCCCAGAGGATTCTTATGTGGGGTTCTTCCGTCGGAGTAATTTTAGCCAACAGTTACACACTTCGTGGTCTTCGAGGTCCGAGAACTCCATTCCCGGGCCACATTTTGAATGCCCGGAGCCAACTGTAGGCCACTTCGTGCTCTTCGAGTTCCCAGAACTCCATTCCTGGGCACATTTTGAATGCCCGGAGCCAACTGTAGGCCACTTCGTGCTCTTCGAGTTCCCAGAACTCCATTCCCGGGCCGCATTTTCAATGCCCGGAGCCAACTGTAGGAGGAGCAGGGGCAAGAGCACGAGGAGGAGGAGGACGAGCAAGACGAGGAGGACGAGGACGAGCACGAGGAGGAGGAGGAGGAGGAGGAGCAGGAGAAGGAGGACGAGCAGGAGGAGGAGGAGGACGAGGACTCCTACATGCGAGGACGAGCAGGAGGACGAGCGACTGCGAGGACACCAGAATTCTACACCAGGACTCCTACATGAATCTCAAGGGCAATGCTTCCAGATATGCTTCTACACATCGCTGTTAGGTTGCTTTGCCGGGATTTTTTTTCAATACGGGCTCCCTGGAAGTCCCGACCCGTTCCCCGGGAACGGTTTTTCGTCCTGAGCCGTCTCTTGTCGGTCCCGGGGCCCCTGCGAGGGCCCCTATAGAGGCCGAAGACTTTGCAAAACCTCCGTCTTGATTTTCTCAACACGTTGGACCTCTGGGTTTGGGGCTCCCCTGGGGCTCTCCCGGGGTGCGTTCTGACCCGGATTTCGAGGCGAATCCAGCGGTGGCGACGAAGGCCTCCGAGGAGGCCCAAGATGGGGAAAACGAGCAGAGGGAAGAGGCATGGGCATCTCTTCCTCCTCCGAGTCCACTCGGACCCCCTCTGGGAGGCCTGGACCCGAGCTTCTTCTTTTGGGGCTCCCCCGCGGGGCTCCTGCCCGCGCAGTGCGGGCACCTCGCGCCCGCGCGGGGCTGCCCCGAGGGCGGGCTCCGGCGACAGGTCCGGCGCCAGGCCGCCCGCGGCCCGTGGCGGCGGGGGCGGGTGCTGTGGCTGCTGCGGCTGCCGCGGGCACCGGACGGCCTCTGCCGCGGGCACCTCCCGAGGGGGAGGAGGAGGAGGAGGCGGAGGAGGAGGAGGCGGAGGAGGCGGAGGAGGAGAAGGAGGAGGAGGAGGAGGAGCAGGAGGAGGAGGGGGAGGAGCAGGAGGAGCAGGAGGAGGAGGAGCAGGAAGGTGTCGATCGAGGAGGCCCACGACCCCCTTGCGCTGCGAACAAACTCACGGCGGGAGGTTTTTTTCCCCACCTTCGTCCCCTGGACGCCCTCGCCAGGCCTCGGGGCCGTCCCAAGCAAAAAGGACCCCCTGGCGCTGTGAAATGTCGCCGGGGGAAGATTTGTTTCCCAAATTGTCGCCCTCTGAAGGCCCTCGCCAGACCTCGGGCCCGTCAAAACACGACTCGAGGCGAGAGGCGGTCCAGGGGAAGGGGTCCGGACCTCCAGGGGTCGAGGCTGCGAAACTTGTCACGACGTCAGGGGTCGGGGAACCCCTCGAGGGGAACGGGTCCTGAGATCCTGGCGCCGAGATGTTTTCGCAGCGGGCGTCTTCGCTGAATTCCGGGCCTCGGGGCCCTCATCCATCGAGCTGGCTTGAAACATGGCGCAAAGGGATGAGGTCAGGGGCCGCGGGGGGGGGGGCAGACCCAGGCACGCAAGACGCTACTATCGCATCGCGTTCGGTGATCGGGGCATCCCATGGGGCCCCCACCAAAGGTCACTCCGGCGAAGGAAGTCACTTCTACGTCTAGTCGAATGAGGAGGGGCAGCGATAGGGGGGGACTGGCATGCAAAAACATCAACATGGACTCGGCGATACACCGCCGATAGATCGGCGATGTGTCTCCGATAATCAGTGCGCATGTTCCTGGGCGGGGCGGCGCTATCAGAGACCTATGGGCGATGAATGGGCGACTGGGGGTCGATGCGTCCCCCTCTTTGCTTTTCCCCCCCCGATCGTTGCCCCTGACATGAGCATAAGACCTCGCGAGCGGCGAGTGCAAGAGCAAATCCAGACCCCCTCGAGTCATGAAAAACTAAAGACGCAAGGTCTTTCGCTGCTTCCGACCGCTGGGGGCCCTTGCCAGGCCTCGGGGCCGATAAAAAACGACTTTGGATGAAAAACGGTTCCTGGGGAATGGGTCGAGAACTGCGGGTCGTGATTATGAAACAGTATGACGTCGGGGTTCTGGGGATTCAGGTGCCTCCAACCATCGACTCTCCGGAATCGATGGGAGGCGGGAGTGGGGTTCGGACTTCGCCACGAGCTCAGCGAATTCCGAAGCCCATCCCCGCCGCCCACCGAGATGCCTGCATCGTGGATCGGCGAGGGCAGGGGCTCGGATCCCGCTGCCGGCGCAAACTTTTGGAGGTCCGCGCGGGGCGCGGCAAGGGCGGCGCCACCGGCGCCGCCAGAGGGGCCCAGCGCCTTTCCGACAACCTTCGCGCGGACCTCCGAAAGTCTGTGCTTATGCCGTCGCCTGCTCCTCGGCTCGGAGCAGGGCAAGCTTCGGACCCATGTACGGGTCCATGCGCACCAGTTTCCCGAGCCGCGTCCAGCCGTGGCGACTATGAGTTCACTGAAGGAAAGCGAATTCACTGAAGGCAGCATGTTGTCTGAAGCCATGCTGTCTTGTGCGCGCTGACTGAAGGCACCAAACTTGTGCTGAAGGCTGGAATCCACCGACCCTGTCGGCCTGTGTCAGGGGCTTCTCTGTTCGAGTCGTCGTCTCCGTCAGTCGTCGTCTCCGTCGCCCCCTTTCCCTGCACCCTCCTCCTCAAGCCTGTCAGCGAGAGACAGATCTAGCAATATCGTAATCTAGTCTAAAGGAAGCCCCTTCCCTTTGATCCCTCCCCCGTCGGGGGGGGGAACCTGGAAGGGTTGGGGGCGGGTAGGGGGGGTAGTCCCGGGGGAGGGGGGGCGGCCAGATACGCAGCCCCCTGAAGACAAGCCAAGAGTGCCCCAAGATGCCCGCGAGACGTTCCAAGAGAGCTCCCAATCGCCGAACGATCGGTCGACAACGCCTTCGCGCCCTCCAGACTGCCCAAGAGGCCGCCAAGACGTCCCAAGAAGCCTCCAGGAGAACTCCCGAGAAGGGCCCCACGGGGCAAAATTCATTGACGTGCCTTACTCTTTTCCAACATGAGGGCGTTATCGACTTTTCCGCTCCCCGCCACTCCAAGACGGCCAAAGAAGATCGCCCGAAGACGGCCGCAAAGCCTCCAAGAGGGCCAGAACACAGCCCAAGAGGACCACAAGACACATCACAACGCCTCCAAGACGGCCCAAACGCCCCCCAAGACGGCTCCAAGAGCGTGCCCAGCCGGGGGGCCCGAGCCCCAAGGACACGGGAGGATCCGAGGAGGCCCCAAAAGGTTCACAAGAGGCCCCAAGAGGCCCACAAGAGGCCTCCAGGAAGTCCGAAGAGGCCCCAAGAGGCTCCCTAGATGCCCCCAAGAGGCCTCAGTATTCCTCCCCCGAGCCCCTCGAGAGCCCTCCGAAGAGACCCCAAGTTTCTCTGGCCCACGTCAGCGTCGTCGTCGTCGTCGTCGCCGCCGCCGCCGCCGCCTTGTCGTTGCCGTTTTCCTTCAGGGTCGGCGGCATCGACCGCAAGGCCTTCGAAAATAAATGACGGCCAAATTTTTGCCTTCAAAACATGCTTCCAATGAAAATTGCTGCCTTCAGAAATGTGTGGATTCTGACAAAGTCTGCTTTCGGTGAAATCTGTGCCTTCAGAAGTTGCTGCATGCAGTGAGATGTGTGCATTGGAAGCTGTTTGCCATGAGTGCTATTTGTTCTTCCAGGCTCTGAAATTGCTGCCGTTTGCGAATTGTTGCCCGCAGGGCCCCCCCCCCGAAAGCAGACTATCTATTCGGACGCCCGATGTGGGTACGGAACAGCTGGGTACAATGCCCAACAACAAATTTTGTCCCAAACCATCAGCGGCTGCTGTTGGACAGGCGGTCTTTTTGTCCTTAATGGACGCAGTCCGCGGCGACACTGACAGCGAGTCCTGCTCAAACGAACAGTAACTGCTGTTGGTTTTTGTGCCCGTCCTTTCCGTACCCATTTCGATCGTCCCGAACCTGGAGCGCCTCCTAGATAGTGTCCGAATAGATGGGGTCGGAGGATCGTGCCGCATCGCCGGCGAATCGCCGATACATCATCGCGTCGACGTCAAGAAGTCGGGGTCCTCATCGAGCCATGACGCAGATGCATCGGCGATGCGGAGCGATCCCCCCGCCACATCTGCTCGAGCCCCATTTGGGTGGCCTGGGCACTTGGAGGCGGCCAGGTGGTCTCAGCTGGTTGGTCTGTGAGAAAATCGGTCAACAGGGTGGGAGGGCAAATCCGCTCAAAATCGGTCCCGACAGGGGCTCAACTGGCGCAGTTTCCCACCCAGGATCCGCTCATGACTGTCCCAGGGCCCGCAAACAAAGGCTCCTGGAGCCCATTCGTGTATTCGGGCCGGTCACGGGCGTGATGGGGGGGGGGACGCCCCGCCGATCACCTCACGGCGGGGGTGCGCCTGGGGTACCGGAACATGCTACTACTACTACTACTGGTACTACTACTACTACTACTACTACTACTACTACTACTACTACTACTACTACTACTGCTACTAGTACTAGTACTACTACCACTACCACTACTACTACTACTACTAACTACTACTACTACTACTACTAACTACTACTACTACTACTACTACTACTACGACTACACGACGACTAACAACTAAGAACTACTACGACTACTACTACTACTACTACTACTACTACTACTAACTCCTAACTACTAACATTACTAATACGAGTACCTAGTAGTATACTACTACTAACTACTACTACTACTACACTACTACGACAAAACCTGGCTAACTAACGAATACGACTTCGACTAAACTACTTCACTACTACTCTACTACGACTACTACACTACTACTACGGGCTACTGCTACTACTACGACTTCTACTAACTACCACTACTACTACATACTACTACTACTACTACTACTACTACTACTACTACACTACTCCTCCTACTACTACTAACTACTATGAAGTGACTACTTACTAACTCCTACACTACTACTACTACTACTGCTACTACTACTACTGCCACTACCACTACCACTACCACTACCACTACCACTACCACTACCACTACCACTACCACTACCACTACCACTACACTACTACTACTACTACTACTACTACTACTACTACTACTACAACTACTACTACTACTACTACTACTACTACTACTACTACTACTACGACTACTACCACCACTACTACTACTACTACTACTACTACTACTACTACTACTACTACGTACTACTACGTACTACTGCGAACTACTAACGAAACAAACTACTGCGACTAACTACCATTAGACTATACTACTACTACTACTGCTACTTTCTACTACTACCACTACCCTTCACTACTACTACTCACTACTAACTACTACTACTACTACTACGGGCAAACTGCTACTACTACTACTATCAACTACTACTACTACTACCACTACCACTACTACTACTACTACACTACTACTACGACTACTACTACTAACTACAACTACTCTTGCAACTACTACTACTACCACTACTACTACTACTACGAACAACCACTTACTACTACACTACTACTACTACTACTACTACGACTACTACTACTACTAAACTACTACTACGACTACTACTACTACTACTACTACTACTACGACTACTACTACCACTACTACTACTACTACTACTACTACTACTACTACTACCACTCCCACTCCCACTCCCACTCCCACTCCCACTCCCACTCCCACACCCACTGCCACTGCCACTACCACTACCACTACCACTACCACTACCACTACCGATACCACTACCACTTCCACTACCACGAACCTTACCACTACCACTACCACTACCACTACCACTACCACTACCACTACCACCACCACCACCACCTCCACTACCACCAGTACCACCACTACCATCACTACCACCAATACCACCACTACCACCACTACCACTACCACTAGCAGTAGTAGTAGTAGTAGTAGTAGTAGTAGTACTACTAGTAGTAGTTGTACTACTACTACTATCACTACTACTACGACTACTACTACTACTACTACAACTACTACGACTACTACTACTACTACTACTACTACTACTACTACTACTACTACTACTACTACTACTACTACTACTACTACTACTACTACTTCTACGACTACTACTACTACTACTACTACTACTACTACTATTACTCCTACTCCTACTACTACTACTACTACTACTACTGCTACTACTACTACTACTACTACTACTACTGCTACTGCTACTGCTACTGCTACTGCTACTGCTACTGCTACTACTGCTACTACTACTACTACTACTACTACTACTACTACTACTACCACTACTACTAATCGTTCCGTTGCAGGCCCCCGGAAGGCCCCAGGGAGGGTTCAGGGCGCCCGGAGGCCAAAAAGTACAAGAATCGATACCAGATACAAATAAACTCCAATCGTTCCGTTCCGGGCCCCCCCCCCGGAAGGACCAGGAGCGCCTTGAGGCAAGAAAGTAAACGAATCGATACCAGTGAAGAATAAACAGTCATCGTTGCGTTCCAGGCTCCCCCTCCTCGTCCTCCTCGTCCTCATCCTCCTCCTCCTCCTCCTCCTCCTCCTTCTCCCCCCCCTGTCCTCCTCCTCCTCATCTTCCTCCTCCTTCTCTTTTCCCCTTCTCCTCCGGCGAGGATTTCAATAGGAATTCTTCTGCGGCAGATATCAATGGGGATCCTTCCGTGGAGGATTTCAATCGGAGTCTTTTTGCAGCGGATTTCTCAAGGTCCCAGGAAGGGCCCAGGGCGCCCAGAGGCCAACAAAATCAGCGAATCGATACCGGATACAAAAAGAACTCTAATCGTTCCGTTCCAGGCCTCAAGAAGGCTCCTGGAGGGGCCCAGGGCGCCCGGAGGCCAAAAAGTCAACGAATCGATACCGGATGCACATAAACTCGCATCAGAAAGGCCGGACGAAGAGGAGGAGGAGGAGGAGGAGAAGGAGGAGGAGGAGCTCCAGTGCCTGTATACACCACAGCGCTGGCAGCTACGAGCGCCGCGCTACGACCAACGCACCAATGCCTGTCAGAAACAGAAAAGCACTGCGTCCCTGAAAGCATCACGCGGCACGCACGCAACCGCTTCCCCTCGCGAGTACCACAGCGCGCCTCTGAACACCACAGTAGACTGCGAGCGCCACAGGACGTCCGCGGTCGCCACCAGACGACCGCCGTGACGTGAGGGAGGGGGGGGGGGCGGGGCCGGTCACGCCCGTGATCGCAGGGAGGTTTTCCGAACGGGCTCCTGGAGGCCGAAGAAAACCAAAAAGCATGCTCGAACCCAAAACCTCGAATCTCGCCCTTCCCCCTCCCCCCTTTGCTGCTCGCTGGAACCAGTGCTGGGCCACCTCAGATCTGGGGAACCCGAAAAGAAATCCAGACCGCTACTCCCAGGACCTCTCCTGGGGTGCGTTCTGACACAAATCTCCAGGCGAATCCAGCGGTGGCGACGAGGGCCCCCCGGACGCCCACAAACGGGAAAACGAAGCAAGGGTAGCGGAGGTATCGGTATCCTTTCCTCCTCTGAAGGCCCCCAGTCGGCTCCGACCAGAAACTGCCGCCTTCCGACAACGCCTTCTCCTTTTCATTTCCTTGGGCGCCCGAGTTATCCGGGGTAACTCGGGTCCGGGGTAAGTCGGGTTCGGATTCCCGAAAAACGAACCCGAGTTATCCCTGACCCGAGCTACCCCTGATGATTCGGGGCTCTGGACGCCCGAGTTATCCGGGGTAACTCGGGTCCGGGGTAACTCGGGTTTGGATTCCCGGAAAACGAACCCGAGTTATCCCTGACCCGAGTTACCCCTGATGATTCGGGGCTCTGATTTCCCCCCCCTCTCTCGCTGCCAACTTTGTTTTTTGGGTCATACCTCGGGTCTCCATCGGGCGTTCGGAACGGTCCGGGCACACCCAGAAGGCCCGCGGCGGGGCGCAGTTGCTGGCGAGCACCCCGAGGCTGGAAAAACGTCGAGCATGTACGAAAACACCCGAAAACCTCAAACCTCGGACCCGAACTTCGCAGGGAGAACTTCGCAGGGAGAACTTCGGAGGGAGAACTTCGCAGGGAGAACCCCCTCGCTCGCCGCCGAACTTCGCAGGGAGAGGCCGGGCGCGCCCCCCTGTACAAACGGATGTTGGACGAAAAAGAAGCAGTGCCCGAAATTTATACCCAAATCGTCAAAACTATGTCTCAAACATCCCAGCTGACTATATGTAACACATGTTTGGGTAGCCCACCTGTACTTGAGCGGGGACCGACCGTCCCGGCATTCCTAAGGAGTCCTACAACGAAATGCTGTCAGAACCCAAACATGTTCTAAGGGCTAAAACAACTGTCCTTAGAACATGAGCCCGACGCAGCAAAACAAGACAGACTCCACCAGAAATCTCCTAAGAACACTTCGTGGGAACCACAAAACAAAAAAGGTTCTTGGAACACCGTTTGGTAGGGCTATATGCGAGCCAAACGCTTCGCCACTGCTTGATGTATCTGGACGCCCGAAATGGGTACAATGCCCAACAACAAATGTTGTCCCAAACCAACAGCGGCCGCTGTTGGGCAGGCGGCCTTCTGTCTCGAATGGACACAGGCCGCGGCGGCGTGAACAGCGAATCCTGCTCAAAGGGAACAAGGATTGCTGTTGGGCATTGCGCCCATGCTCTCCGTGCCCCTGTCGGGCGTCCAGAATGTGTAGAGGGACGCGCCCGACTTCCTCGCGCGGGCCCGCGACGCCTGTTGCAAGCGCGGGGCCTCCCGCTGGGGCTGCCGCTGCCGCTCCCGCGGGGCGGCCCGCGGCGCGCCCGGGGCCGCGCCCGGGGGCGCGCCCAGGGCAGGCCGGCCGGCGCCCGCGGGGAGGGCGCAGGCCGGGAAGTCGGGGGCGCACGGGGCCGGGTCCTGTCCCAGACTCCTCACCCTCCTCCTCTTCCTCCTCCTCCTCCTCCTCGTCCTCCTCCTCCTCCTCGTCCTCCTCTTCCTCCTCCTCGCCTTCCTCCTGCTTTTTTTCTTCCTCCTTCTCCTCCTCCTCCTTTGCCTCCTCCTCCTCCTCCTCCTTTTCTTCCTCCTCCTCCCCCTCCTCCTGGCCCACCTCCTGTTCCTGCTCCTGCTCCTCCTCCTGCTCCTCGAACGTGCCCAGAACGGAGTCCCCAGCATCCTCGCATCGAAGCACGGGGCCGCATCGACCTAAACCTGCGCTCGGATTTGCCCCCGACTCACCTCCTCGGGCAGCGCAGGGCGCGCGGCAGATGGGAACACACGCGACGCATTGTACATAGCATAACCTCAGGAAGGCATTAAGAACCACCCCCCCCTTTTCCGGTGGATTATAACGCCCCCGCACCCTGGAGCGTTATGGCCGCACCGGAAGACCTGGCTGAGGGGACTCGGGGCCTAGCTAAGGCCTGCCAAGCGCAGATTTGCTCCTGCCAAGCAGTTTAGCAGGGCCAAGCAGGGCTTAGCAAGGCTTAGCAGGGCATAGCAGGGCTTAGCAGGGCTTAGCAGGGCTTGACATTCGTCACGACACCCTCTCTTGGCGTTAGTGGGGCGGCCGCCGATGGTGGATTTTGTTTTCTGTGTGCGGCGGGTGCTAAGTGTATCGTTCGGCTAAAACTGCCCGCCTGGAATATTGAGAAAACCGGGTGCTAAGAATAACCCAGGGGGGGTTCTTAATGCCTTCCTGAGGTTATGCATGCACCGCTGGCTGAGATGACTCTACCGATGGGGAGAGCAGGCCAAATCGGTTAGGGGGGCAGCCCGACACATCAATCCCCACGGAAGCCCGAACAAGTCGCCAAAAACGCGGGTAGGTCCAGAAATGCCAGGCTGTGATGAGGCCACCGCGGCACCCGAGAAAACAACATTCGTTTTTCTGCAAAAGGCGTGGTGCGATCCAAGTCCCAATTACAAACTTCAAGATAGCACTACACCACGAGGGGGGGAGGGAAGCCATCACATTCTTCACTGCACCCCAGTCGATGCCGTCGAACTGTGGTTGCAGGGCGAGCAGCCAGCTCGATTGCCTTCTCACCACCGTGTCCTCCAGGATGTTAGGATAGAGTTCAAATACGATGTGACAACACAAGAAAAGCTGTGGGTGGAGAGCATGTGTCGCCGAGTTCGGGTCCTCACCCATGCAATGTTCAAGCTGTCTCCATGTGCGCACGCATGCTGGCCCAAGGACAAGGTCATCAGGAAATCCCCCGGCTGCCGCGGCAAGCGCCGCCACAATGGGCTCGAACTTCCACCAGCTGGGCGAGAGCTGTACCTTCAGAACTCGCACGAGCGGGAGGTTAAACTGCGCGGCATCTTGCAGCCGTCGATGGGCCTCGCGCCACCCCGAGGTCGTGAAATGCAGATCAGATGCGCCGCATTCGCTGCAGCCAGGACGGTCAGCTTGGGGCCTCCGAGCAAGTGCAGGTCGTATCAGTCCCCGCGAGGAATCGAACAGCGCGGGACCTTCAAAGTCCGAGCGAGCTGAGCGAACCCCCGACGACGAAGCTGAATCGGCAGAACAAAAACTGCCCCACATAAGATCGAACAGGGGCCCCGCGCTCGAGGCACATACTCGCAGTAACCTGCCCGGCAGCAGAGGTGGCCGACAGAAGGGATCACCCTTTCTCGCTCTTGCTGAACGGACCGCCCCATGATGCGTTTTGGCCCCAGGGCCCAGCCATAGCCTCAAGTACTTGACGCGGTCAGATATGCCGAAAGCAGCCCAGTCGGGGATGATCCGTTCAAGCCAGCGCCTGCATCCCTGAGCAAGCGCGTCGGAGAACTCGCTGCCGAACGGGGCGAGGCAGCGCTGGAAAATCTTCAGGAAAATATGCGACGTTCTGCGCTCCCCGAAAGATCTCGCGCGCAGGTCCTCGCAGCTAGATCCCGCGGACAACGGTCACTACGTCGCCGGTGCAAGCGCGGGCCCTGCCATCGTCGGGGCCATCGAGGACCGACCGACATTTCCGAAGGAACGGATCGAGGATGATCGGAAAGATAAACCCCGAGGCAGGGCCTCCTTGAATCGCCCCCCTCGCCACCCAGGACAGAGGCCCCCGAACTCCACCGATGCGCCCACGGCACAACGTTCCCACGCAGGATCATCAAGAGGGCTTTCAGGTGCTGAGGGATGGAAGGAGATGATCACCGCGCGGGCCCACTGCTGCGCCGCCGACGGGAACGCCTGCCCAAAGCCAAAGACGACTCCAGTGGCCGAGCCTCCAATATCAACGGTGCTTACCTCCCGCGAGAACGCATCTAACACAACGATATCAGCCCCGAAGTTCCCCCCGCCACGAAGCTATTTTGCGAGGTGGCCAGGCAGCCAGGGATGCGTTTACTCAAGCTCGACAGCACGTGTTCGTGATGATTATGTTGTCGCTGATTTTGAAGCCCGGGGGGCTGGCGTTTCCGGCCCCCCCCACCCCTCCAGGGTCAATGCTCCAAGCGTCTCTTTCAATCGCCGACGCGCCTGGTTGTCCCCGAGGGCGCGACGCGCGCTGCCGCGCAGGATGTCAGCTCCACGGGGCGCGCGGATCCACGCGGCGCATTGGGGGGGGGCGCGGCCAGGCGCGGAGTGCTGCAGGCGCCGCAGGTGCCTAGCCGCGTCTTTAGACTAAGGCATGGGGATGTCCATCGACACAATCTGCACAGGGAACTGGGACAGGAACTGCCGCGCGCAAGCCTCGTCGAACGCCCCGCTCGTAAACGCCGGTTCCCGGCGACGACCGCGCGCGTGGAGAACCCTCCAGGAGTCCGAACTCCGACCGGAAACTCTCCGGACGAAAGGGGGCCACAACTGCGAAACCTTTTGCGCGCGACGAGCCCGATCGCGAAATTGATCTTGAACTTGGGGTTTCCCGTGGGCATCCGCGGCATCGAGGATCTGGGCGAGCTGTGTTGGGCCACCCCGGAGTGCAACTGTTTCGGGGGCTCCGTGAAAAAACTCGTGGGAAGTCCAAGAAGCCGTCTTCGCCCCGAAATCAATGGCCAGATGATCACGTGCGCAACAGTGGGGGACGCGGAGACTTCCGAGGAGACGCACATCCCGCTGAAAAGATGTGCGCGCAGCACTCCGCATGATCATGCACATGCCGAGCAACGACAATGGACGACGGAGTGTGATGCTGTTGCGCGCATGACGCGCTCCTGCTATCATCGATCTCTCGCAGCGCGCGCGCTTCGGCCAACTCTCGAGTCCATCGACGGGAACCGTCTCCACGGCCAACGCCACGAAGCGCCTCCAATCGGCCGTCTCAAATATCTGTTGGGGGATCGGCTGCTGTCCTCTGGGCGGCGGCCCTCGAATTCTTAAAGACACGGCCACCGCGCTGTGGTTCAACGTCTCCTGAGCCCGCAGTGCCCCGGGGCGATCCAAGACTTCCCCGCCCGTCGCGAACTGGCGCATGACCTAGCCAAGGGCCGAACGGAAGACCCGATCAATGTAAGAGAACGTTATTCCAGTGGCGGTGCGGGGCGGGGCCTTTCGATTGGCATTCCGTGCGCAGTCCTAAAAGTTCGCGGCAGATTGCCGGCGCAGGAAGGGGGGCGAGCCGATCGGGGCGCTCCGCAGGATCGCCAGGAGAGTCAGACGATGTCGGGGAAAGGCGCCGAGACTCAAATCACCCGCGAGCACCGCAAGACGTCGCAGAGGATCCGCTGCCGCAAGGGCGAGGTCGAGATGCATCGTATCCATGATCATCCGCGCGTCCGAGGCCGAAAACTTTTCGTTGAAATTATTATGATGTCAAATCCAAACAGCGTCATCGACGTTGGCGAAACGAGCATAGAGAGCGCGACCAGGAATAAGAAAGGAAGAAGAAACGACTGGGCGCTCAACGCCACAACTAGCGAGGATATCCTGGGAGTCGGGAAACTCAGGGGGAAAAAAAAAGACACCACACCGACAATCCTGCGAGACAGAGGGGAGAAGGAGGAGGATAAATAAAAGTCCTTATTCAGATGGTGGAGCACGTCGCTAACCTCAGCAGCCGTCCCGCGCGCCTCCTGAATCGCAACGATGGCCCCCTCCTGCAATAGCCTGCCGAGGTACCGATGGCGACGCAAGCGGGCTCTGCGCCGATGGTTATGAAGCGAGCTCGCGTTCCACGCAACTACTCGAAGGGGTACAGGCTGACGACACATGCCGCGCGACAATACTTGATGATCGGGTCCTCACTGCCCTTCTTCGGCTCCACCTGCGCCGGCGCCTTCCAATTGAACGAGATCGTGCCTGTGACCCGATCGCTGAAGACATTGTGCCCGGGGTAACATCCGTTGAAAACTTCCTTGGCTGCTTTGAAGGCCTGCTCCGTCTTGATCCGCTTCGCGTTCTTGTCGGGGCCCAGGAAGATCTCTGTCCTGCTGCTCGAAATTGACACACCGTCGAACTGCCTCCACGATTGCTCGCGCTGCTGCGGACGGAGCGAGCCCAGCGACTGCAGCGCCAAACGATTCGCCCAGCCCGCCGTGCCACCGATGCGCAGCAGGAAGCGCCGCCCAGTAGGCTCACCCTCCATGCGCCAAGCGTTGGCCGCCACGTTCTGCTCCCCCATCCACATGCTGAGACAACTCGCTTCGCCATCTACTCCTGGCAGCGCTCCACGATGACCGTCGCGTCGGCCCCCCGTTGCCACACAGCCGACGACACCATTGGTGGTCACGCCGGCTCAGCTGCTCGAGCCACTCCCAGCTCCGTCTCGAACTGCTTTATATCGCTCTCCATGGATGCCATACTCGGTGCATGTTCACGATGTGCTTCCAAAGCTGGTGCCAGCCGAACATCCACTTGGTTGGCAAGACGCTTGCAGGACTCCACCACCATCGTCTGCGTGCTGGTGACCGTGTTCTGCAACGCCGACACGGACTGCTGGCATCTCTCAACGTCCCCAGTGAGGTCAGCCCGAAGCGACTCGATGAGCGCCCGCATGCCAGCGCCCTCGTTCGCTTTCTCGATGAGCTCGAAACCACAAGCCACTACCAGCTGCGGAGCTCTACGCCGCTGCGGGGCGCTTGACACCAGCCTGCGTCGCCATCTCCACGAGCTTGCCGCGCACCCAACTCCAGTCGTTCCCCCGCGCCAGAGTTGCCCCAGCACCCACAGGCAGTAAGCGAGGATTAAGACAAAGGATGAGCAATGAGCACTGTGCAGGCGACGTGTTGGGCCAGCTTCGGATATCCCCAAAGCTAGCCGCTGGTTCAAGGGCGCCTATAGCCTATAGCCCTTCACGACGTTTAGCCTTGAGCCAAAATGGCTACGGACTTCCTCCTCCTCCTGCTCCTCCTGCTCCTCCTCCCGCCCACCTCTCGCTGTGAAAAATCACGACGGCAAATTGTCTCGTTATTCTCTGTTTCTGGGGGCCCCTACCGGGCCTCAGGGCCGTCATAAAACGACTCAGGGTGAAAAGCCCGGCCCAAGGGAAGGGGTCCAAACCTCTGGGGGATCGACGTTGTGAAAACAATCGCGGCGTCGGGGATCTGGGGTGACTGCTGCCCGGACTTGCAGCCCAGAAATGTAGGGCAACAAACAATGACCTCATAAACGTAAGAACTCTGAGGACCGCGCGGATTTCTCGGATCGGCGCTGGGGCCTCCTAGCGGCGCCTCTGGCGCCGCCCCTGGCGCGGTTTTGCGCGCCATGGAGGGGGTCCAGCGCAGATCCGAGGAATCCGCGCGGATCTTCGAATTTGTAAGTTTACGTCATCGGTCGTCTCCCTGCTGTGGCTGCTGCCCCAAATCTGCAGCTCAGACGGTACGGGGTCCTGAAACCATCGGGGCGGAGGCTGTTTTTCATGTTCGGCCCATGGAGAAGACTGAACCTGGCGAACAGGCCCAACCAGATGGAGGAGGCCACGTCGAAGAGGAGGAGGAGGAGGAGGAGAAGGAGGAGGAGGGGGGGGGAGGGGGAGGAGGGGGAGGAGGAGGAGGAGGAGGAGGAGGAGGGGGAGGAGGAGGAGGGGGAGGACTGATGGGGCGTGCCGACATAGGGCGGGCGCGCCACGCGGCCCCTGCCAGGCGGTCCTTCGGTGGAGCTCCTTTCGGGGACCGCGAGAGGCGAAGGGTGTGCTGGCTGTGGCGCGGATGCGCCATGCGGACGCCTGCCGCTGAGGCCCTCGGTGGACCTCCGGGGCCACGAGACGTGCGGGGGTTGAGCCGAACAGAGCACAGATGCGCCATCCGGACCGTGCCGCTGGAGCCTTCGGTGAACCTCCCTCCGGGGCCACGAATTGCGTGAAGACAGGGCAGGATACGGCGATGAGTGCGTGCCGTGCGCGCGCGGGCGTTCTCGGGCTCTGCGCCTGGCAGGATCCCAATTTTCTGGACCATTTGTGCCGATCGTTCGCCACTGATCTGCTCCAGCGTGTGACTCCAGCGCTGCAGTCTGAAGATACTTTCCTCTGTCAAACCAGGTATGTTGAGTTTCGCCATCAGATGCCGTGCCTCCACCGCGACGCGCTGAACCCAACTTAACTAGGTCAGCGTGGAAAGCTCGCTGTAGCCGAGTTGCCTGCCGTACCTTTTCGACGCCCATGTGTTTTTTGGCCTTGCACATTACCTCTGCAAGAACACACTTGAACATCCCCTGCAAGATCTCGAACTCTCGCTTGCCACGTCGCACTGGATGCGCGCCAGTTGTCCGCTGCATATCCGGGAGAACACGGTCACATAAACAGACGGCACCACGTGAGCCACCAGCGAGTTCCAGGTGCTCGCATGCGATATTGAATCGAAAGCCCTCTTACAATCCAGGGTGACAATCCATAATGTGATTTGGAACTCGTTGCACTTCCCTGCCAGCACCGGAATGGAAAACAACTAATCATCACAACTGAAGCTCAGCTTGAAACAAGTCTGGTCGAAATACTGTTTAGAAGTTAAGCGTTCCTTAATTCACCCACACAGCACGCGACAACAGTGCTTATGCAATATGGGAATCATACAGATTGGTCTGTAGGTTTCCTGTAAACGCTCGTCCCTTCTCTTGAAGGTCGCCCGAATAAAAGACATGTTTTTCAATAGCATGGCACAACTGCCTTGGGATCCAACACAACAATTAACAAGTCTGCAATCACCCGCGTCTGCAAGTCGCTTCCTTTACGAAACGTGTGAAGGGTGTGCCGATTCGGGTGCGGGTACCCATGCTGACCCTACTGCTGGGCCTTCGGACTCCCTATGGGGCCATGAAGCGTGTGAGGGGTGTACCGAATCAGATGCGGGTGCGCCATGCGAACCCTGGCGCTGGGGCCTTCGGTGGACCTCTCTGTGGGGGCACGAAGCGTGTGAGGGGTGCTGCATCGGATATGGGTTACGCCATTCGGTCCCCGCCGCTGGGGCCTTCGGTGGACCTCCCTTATGGGGCCACGAAACGTGTGAGGGGGGTGTGCTGAATCGGGTGCGGGCACGCCATGCGGACCCTGCCGCTGGGGCCTTCAGTGGAGCCCCCTGCATGGGGGGGCCACGAGACGTGCGAGAGGTGTGCCAAATCGGGTGCGGGTGCGCCACGTGGACCCTGCCGCTGGGGCCTTCGGTAGATCTCTCTATGGGGTCACGAAACGTGCGAGGGGTGTGCTGACTCGGGTGCGGGTACGCATGATGGTGATGAGATGAAGGCACATGCAGGGCAGAGGCAAGGAGGGGGAGGAGGGAGGAGGGGGCAGGAGGAATGGACAGGAGACGAACGCGGGGCGCTCTCTCTTCAAACCGAGGACCCAGCACTTCAGGATGGTTGGGACCAACACGACTCGGACGTGAAAACCCGTCCCTGGGGAAGGGGTCGGGACTTCCGGAGAGCCCGTGCTGAAAGCAGATCAGGACCCACGCCCAGGAACGCCCCCCGAATTGAGGGGCAACGGTAGGGGGGCGACTGGCTCCCGGGGGGGAACAGCGACCTGAACATTCATCGCCGATAAGTCGGCGCGATGCCATCGATTGCGAATCCGCATGTTCCTGGGCGAGGTGGGCTATCAGGCCCCCCTCGCCTCTTCCTCCTGTCCCTTTTTGACGCCTCCTCCTCCTCCTTCTCCTCCTCCTCGACCTCCTACCTCCTTTCTTCCCTCCCTCCCTCCCTCCCCCTCCCTCCCTGCCCTCCCTCCCTCCGTCCCTCTCCCTCCCTCATCCGCATCCTCCTCCTCTTCCTCCTCCTCTTCCTCCTCCTCCTCCTCCTCCTCCTCCTCCTCCTCCTCCTCCCCTTCCTCCTCCTCGATGCGTCCCCTCTGAGCCGATTCCCCCCTGGTGTTGCTCCTGACCTGCGGCTGCTCACTCCCCCGGACCCAGAATGTCCAAGGCTCTGAAAACCATGTTAGCCAGCCTGGACCCCCAGCAGTGTCATTTCTGGTGGTACAGAATATGTTGTGCAGCCTATGTGGTGTAACCCATGCGGTGCAACTATATATATGCTGTGCAATGTCTATGTGGGGCAACCGATGTGTGGCAACATGTCGGTGGTGCAGTCTCCGTTGTGCAACACACGTTGTGCCAACAATGTGGTGCAATCTATGTGGTGCGGATCACCTATGCTCCCAACGAATTGCCGACTCCACGGCTGGCGCAATCATGCTTACCACCCACCCGCAATCCACCAGCCCTCTGGGCGTAGGTGGTCTAGGGCGGCTCCTCTTCCAACCCCCTTCTTCCCCTTCGGGGAGGTTTTTTTTTCATTGTTCCTCATTAGTGTACACCCCCTCCCCCAGGCGACCGGGGGGCAACCAAACACCATGCCAACACCATGCCGACACGCCCCCCACCATCCCTGTCAAAAAACAATACAAACCTCACTCCGCCTCCGAATTTGGAGCATGCGCGGCCAACCTGATGCGGCCCCTCTCCCACCATCCCTGTCCAAAAACAATGCACAATACAATTTGGGGTATAGTCTTGAGTCATGCTCGTGAGACTCGCGAGCACTTTGTATTGTTTTTGACAGGCACGGCGGGGGTGTCAGCGTATTCCCTGCTGCGCGCAGGGCTACCATCGCTGACAAAAAACAATACAACATGCACCTCGTGGCTTAATCTGGATCATGCGTGGCGATCCCACGATCACTGTCAAGTGGCTTTTGGCAGGGACGGCGGGGGTGGTGGCGCGTGGCCTGCTGTGCGCAGGCCCACCAGACACAATGATGGGCATCGGTTTTCGACAAGGATGGTGGGGGCCGAAATGTTTCCAGATGTGTGCTGTCGCGTGCGCTGGCGCACCTGACGCACTCTGCGCGTGCCCCGAACGCGGCGCACCTGTCGTGACTGGAGTGTGCGGCACACCTGGCGTACTCGGAGCACGTGGCGCATCTGACGCACCAGGCGTGCCTGGCACGCTCGGGCCCCAGGGATGCCTGGCGCGCGTGGCGCCCCTGGCACGCGTGGCGCACCTCGCCCAGGCGTCGCGCACCTGGGGTCGGCTTTGATTCCCAGTAGCTGTCCATCCAAACACGACCGCTGAACATGCTCAGGCTCGGGCGTTACTTATGTGCAGGGAGGGCGAGTGGGAGTGAGCTGCACGGCTTGCGGGCGGGTGGATAGCTTGACCCCTCCCTCTACCCCCTCCCCTGGACCTGGACGGGGCCGGTCGCGGGTAGTTCGAGCGCCCAAAACGGCCTCGGCGAGGAAGCCAAAATCATGTGGCCCCTTTTTGGCCTCTGGGGGGGAGCGCGATTTGAAGCTCCCCTCTTCTTCGATCGCTTTCCTCCAAGATGGCCCCAAGAGACGCCCAGGAGGCCCCAAGAGGTCCCAAGATGGCCCCAAGAGGCCCCCAAGAGGCCCACAAGAGGCCCCCAGGATGCCCCCCAAAGGACCCCAAGCGGCCCCAAGAGACCACCCCGAGGCACCCAAGATGCCCAAGAGCCCCCCAGGACCGCCAAGAGACCCCCTAGACGTCCCGAAAGGCCACCAAAAAGCGCTCAAGAGATACCCCAAGAGGCTTTGAGAGGCATCCAAGAGACCTCTGGCCCTTTTGCTTGCCCTCCTCCTCCTGCTCCTCCTTCCTCCTCTTCCTTCTCTTCCTCCTCCTCCTCCTCGTCCTCCTCGTCCTCCTCCTCCTCCTCCTCCTCCTCCTCCTCCTCTCCTCCTCCTCCTTTTCCTCCTCCTCTTCCTCCTCCTCCTATTAATCCTCCTTCTCCCCGCTCCCTCATCCATCCAGCCAGCCTCTTCCTTTTTCTCCTCCCTCCTTCGCACGTTTCGGCGGCAGTCCCCCTGTTTGCTCCGGCGCTTCGCTGATCACTTCAACTCGCCTTGACATCGTTTCTGGATGGGCTGGTGGGGATACGGCCCCACACCCTCGACACCCCCCTACACGCCCCACACGGATCGTGCCCCCCCCCCCCCCACACCCTCCAGCACTTGCGCAAAGCACTTGCGCAAAGGCCTTCGAATTATTTCGAACTGCGGCGCAGGCCTTTTGGGCCGAATGTAGTGGAAAACAAAAACATGTATTGTATGGCTTTTGTAAATAAAACAAAAACGCAAGAGCGTGATCGCAACTTTTTGATAAAACGCGATGTTGCAAAACCGTTGCTCTGCGCATGTGTTCGGGACACTGGATTTTGAAACCCAATAAAAAACCGAGTGTTTGTTTTGAAGGATTTCGGCATGCGCGCGCGGCGACGCGCGCGCGCACTGCACCCCGTTGTTTTGAAACCGATGCTTGCGACATCGCGCGCGCGCCAGGGCGTTCAAGCGATTTCGGCATGCGCACGCGAAAGGCCCGTTCGGTAGCATGTTATGAGGCTTTCGAGACGCCGATGGCTCTCTTTGGGTTCGCAAGAGCGCAAGCGCAGCTTGTTTGATAACTGATGTTGCAAAACCATGTGTTTGATCTGTTCTTGGGACATTCGACCTTGCAATCTTTACGAAGTCTACAACCGTTGTTTCAAGGGTTGCCGCATGTGCGCGCAAGGACGCGCGCGCGCACTCGATCTCATTTTTTGCAAGGGGCTCTTGAAAAATCATTGTTTGATAAAACGAATGCGCTCGTGAAACCTGCTGCAAATGATGACAGCGGGCGACGCCGGCCTGGATGGAATGGTACGAACTCATATTTCGGATGGGCGACGGGGCAAACCTGCAAATTGCAATTCGAAACAGCGTCCCGTGAATTCTGGGGGGGTTCAGATCATATTATGATATCCTTGAAATAATAAAAGGAGATACTCTATGTGGTGCACACTACGTGACGCAATATAGATGCCATCTATGCGGAGCAGTGGAGCAATTCATGGCGCAAAACAGCGGGACGGCGACGGCGGCCACGCGGCCACATAACCGCCAGACCGACGGTCAGGCCCAGACGACGGGCGGCGACTAGACGGCGACGTGGCGGCGACCGCGGCTATATTACCGCCAGACTGACCTTCAGGCTCAGTTCGCTAGAAAAGAAATAAGAGACCCGTTAAATGCAAGACTTGTCTGGGGAACAATACGCGAGTTCTCTACGTTGTCAGCCTCTAGGGAAGAAATAACAAATCGGGATGGAACGCCGGTCCCGGGGAGTGGGTCGAGGCCTCTGGGGACTCGCATTCAATAAATGAAAGCATCGGGTCTCATTGGATCGCTGTAGGGACTTGCAACAACCCACGATGTCGCAGCGAAGCAGTGCATCCCGCCCGGCGTGGCGGCGCAATGTGTCGTCGGGCCACGGGACCCTCACAGGTGGACCCGGCTAGAGAAACGCCGCAGGAAGATGCGGTCTACAATGCTGGTCATGCGTTAGCATGATGCTGCGATTTCATCACGACGTCCGGATTTCTGGGTCCTGAGCAACAAACAGGCCGACGTTTTCTCCTCAGTCTCCTCCTCTTCTGAGGGGCAACGGTCGGGGGGCTTACGGGGGGGAACGTCGACGTGACATCAGCGATACATGGCCGGTACATCGGCAATGTGCCCCAACTAGCAGATCCCCACGTTTCTGAGCGGGGTGGTGCTGTCAGGCTGCTATTGGCGATGAAAGGACGATTGGAGGTCGATGCGTTCCCCCCATTGCCTGTCCCCCTATCGATGCCTCTTATCCTTAGCCTCGACGAGGTCACGTTCTGCATCCTCCTTCGAGTGTTGCTAAAAAGTGCCCCATTGACCAAGGTGCCGTCAGCTTTTCGCACAACGTTGAAGCCCCTGGGGCCCTCTGGGCCTCGTGAGGGGGTGCTCTGAAGCCGTGGGGGCCTCCTTGAACGTCAGGGGGCACCTTGGGGGGCTATGGGCACTTCTAGCAACACCCGAGTGGGAAAGGGATCAGGACATCCGAGCCTACGGGCCCTGCGTGGAACCATCACGACGTCGGGATCGAAACATGCGAAAGGATCGGATCAGGATCGGAGGGGTGCTCTGGCAGCCATGGGGGCCTCCGTAGAAATCCGGGAGGCACCTTTGGCCAGGAGCACTCCTGCCAAGACCCAACTCCTACTCCTCTGCGTGCTCCTCCGCCAGCAGGCGCGATTGCGTCCATCCGTCGGACCCTTTTGGCCAGCTGCCGGGAGGGAGCCCTCCTGTGCCCGCACATCCAGCGAAGGTCTTCCCTCCACAAGAGGCGCCCATATGGTTCCCAGAAACCCAATACGTGTTTGGGGAAGCTCAGGACGGAGGGCCTTTCGCCGTCTTCGGCCTCTGCGGGCCCTCGCAGGGGCCCTGGGACCGCCAAAAACACTGCCCAGGATGAGAAGACGGCCCCCGGGGAACGGGTCGTCGGGACTAGAGAATCGCGTGTGGGAAAGAGGAGGGCATCTCGCACGTCTGGGGCTGCCACTCGCTTATGGAGGGCCGTCGGAGGGCCGCACTCCTGCGCGGCGCTCTGCGGCGAGTCGCGCTCGGGCCCGCGCTTGCCGCGCCCTGCGCCGCGGCAGTGCCAGTCCCGCTGCTGCTCCCACGAGTGGGCGAACTTGCACGCGTCGCCCTGCCTTTCGCAACCGAAGGTGCAATAAAAGATTGTCCCATGAAGAACGCCTGTGCCACGAGGGCTGGTAGATTCATGACTGTGTCGTTAAGCCCTGGGGGGTGCGAACTTCCCAGCCGTCCTGGGACAAACGACGCTAACTGCGAAAAACTGAATCTTTGACTTTGTGCCATACTGGCCCCCCGGAAGTGCACGGTTTCCCCTGGGGGCGTAGGCGACCCGAGGAGGAGGAGGAGGAGGAGGAGGAGGAGGAGGAGGAACCGGAGGAGGTGGAGGAGGGGGAGGGGGAGGAGGAGATGGAGGAGATGAGGGAGGAGGAGGAGGAGGAGGAGGAGGAGGAGGAGGAGGAGCAGGAGGAGCAGGAGGAGGGAGCAGTAGGAGGAGGTGAGGTGAGGCCACCCAGAAGCGGACGAGTCAATGCCCCCGCCGCCCTAGGCCAACCGCGGGGACCATCGCGGCCGGAGTCGGCGCGAGCTCGCACAGGAGGCTCATCGCGGCGAAACGCACAAGAGGCGACGCGCGCCACTAAAGGCAGCTGCGCCGCGAAGCGCGGCAGACGCGCGGAAAAGGCGAGAGACATACCCGACACGCGCGCCAGGGGACAGCAAGCAACGACGGAAAACCACTCTAAAAGCCCGTAGGCGAAAAGCGGGCCGCGCGCGCCACGTGCGCCAGGAGGCAGAAGCTAAGCCGGCAAACCGCTCTACAAGCCCGTTCTGACATTTCGAGGCCTCAGATACCGACGCGCCGCGCGCGCCGCCCCGATCAGCCACCCGAGGGGCACCACTCCCCCGGCGACAGCCCGCCCCCACGCACGCCACGGCGGGGGGCCGTGACCGTGGGAAGAATGGGCGGGGATCCTCCGATGAGCCCCCCCCCGCATGAAGACCCGCGACAGCACCCATGCCCAGCGGAGCACCGGGTGGGCCACGCAAGGGTATCGCAGCAAAACGTGGCAGACCCACAACCCAGGCGCAGAACACGGAAGGAAAAGCCGCGCAGTGAAGCCCTGGACTGCCCCCGCCCGCCACAAGGACGAGTCGGGCACAGCCCCGAGACCCCAGGCGCGACCCTTCCCCCGTGGCGCAGGCTGGGACGGCCTATGACTATCTTTTCTCTCCCCCAGGGTCCCGAAGGAGCACCTGAGGTGACGAACGGGAGGCTACCCGCCTGATTTCCTGGGGAGGGATCCCAGTGGCACAGGTGCCAGGAGGAAGAGGAGGAGAAGGAGGAGGAGGAGGAGGAGGGGTCGCCTAAACCCTTCGGAGAAACCCTCCACCCGGAAGTCCCGACCCGTTCCCCTATGGCCAGCTCCTCGTCCCCGGAGAAGTGTTCTGACGGGCCCGGGCCCCAGCGAAGGTCCCCGCAGAGGCTGACAGGGGCCAAACACCGTCCGTCTGGTTTCTGTTGCCCACGTCGCGACTGTGCGTCTGGGGCCGCAGTTTCTTCGTCCGCCGATGCCCGCACGCCCCGGTCTTCGCGAAGCTCCTGCACTGCTGCGTGTACGAGAAGTCCGGGGCCGTGCGCAGCTCGCCGCTGCCGTGCGCGAAGCCGCAGTCACTCCCCCGGGCGCAGTGGCCGCTCGCGTAGTAGTTGCACAGGCGCGTCTTGTGCAGGAAGCGGGCCTCGCCATGGGGGGGGGGGATGACCCCGAGGGCCCGGGGCCCTGTCGGGGGCCCCCAAGCGGTGCGGTGACCACACCGCGTGGTGTGCCAGTGGAGATGCGGAGTCGCCGCGCGATTTTGGGACTCGGGTCGCTCTCCGAAGACGTCTCGGGCGACCAGGGCCTCCGAGGCCCCAACACCGTGCGGTGACGGACTGCGCGGTGAGGTCTCTTGGCGATCCAAGGTCGCCACGCGGTCCGTCACCACACGGTTTTGGGATCCCCGAGCCTGGGCCCTGGGGCGCTCCTGAGGACCAGCTGCATCCCGAACCGTTTTCGAGGGCGCCGCGGCAAGGGGAGGAGCCTCCTGGATGGACCCAGAACGCGGCGAAGAGTTTCAGGTCTCCTTTCCCCAAAGGTCCGACATCACGAAGAGATTGCAACGCTGTGCAACATCACGACCGGAGGTACACTCCATCTTTCTGCGGCATCTCTCGAGCGAGATCGGTCTGCGCTGGTCCTGGGGCCAGAAGCCAGGCGAATACGCCTGACGTGAAAGGCTTGCAACGCCTGGACCTCAGGGGAAAAAATCGGGGCCCCCGTGCCTCATGTTGCTCCCCTCGTACGTAAGTAAGGACAACATTCCAGAAATAATCTCGGGCGCCCAGAAAGGTTCGAAACAGTGTCTGCCCGACACGCTGGCGAAAAGTCAAACGAAAATCGCATCCCAGGGCCCGACACGTGATAAGCCTACAGATTCGATACTTTCTGAGCGCACAGAATTATTTCTGGTGGCCAGGGCCAAAGTAGGTTGGAGCATCATAACATCAGGGCCCAATTTGCTCCCATGTTGTGGGCCGTCAAGGCAGCGTTGCCCTTGACGGAGCCAGCGGGCGTCATTCTGGTAATTAGCCAGGCGGGCCCGAGAGTGCCAGGCGGCGGGCGGCCTGGCTGCGTTTCGCCAGCGGCGGCGCGATTGCCAGAGCTGCGGCCACGGACAGCAGTCGGCCTGGCGACGCGCTCGGGCCCGATGACCCGCGGACCGCGCAGAGGCAGGCACGCTTCATGTCTGGAGAGATGCCCGGAGCGCGAGCGAGGTCGAGCGAGGTACTGCGCGCGATGCCCTGCTTGCGCGGGGTGCCTTCCTCGGCTCGTGGGGGAGGAGAAAGGGGGAATGTCTTTCAGCACACCACGGCACGTCCCACAAAACCTCCAGAACGCGGTGGCGCCGCCCGCTCCTGGCAGTCCGCGCTGCGCAGCGACGAAGAGTCGGGAAGAGCACGAGAGGCAGGCAGCGAACGCGCACGGCGAGATGGCGGGACGGGCAGACGGGAAGGGGCAGAGGAGGCGAAGGGGGGCGAGGAGAGGGACGACTGCGACGAGAAAGCGTGAAGTCCAGGCGCCGTAGCGTTAAGTCGGGCCTGTCCCTCTACAGGAGGGACGTTCAAAAATAGTCAACACATAGTCTGGGGACGATGTTTGGACTATTTCTGGCCGTTTTGGAATGTGTTTGGCTATGTTTCAGCTGTCGCCCAAAATCCGCCTGTAGGGGGTCATGCCCGACCTAACCGTAGCGGCAAGCTGTTCTGCAAACGGATCTCGCAATAAAGTTAGGTCGGGCATGTCCCCCTACAGGCGGATTTTGGACGAAAACTAAAAAATACTTCAAACATGCTCCGAAATTGTCAAAAAATACTGAAAACATCATCCCCAGACTATTTGTTGACTATTTTTGAATACTCCTCCTGTAGAGGGACAGGCCCGACTTAACAGTAGAGCGACGAGCGCTGCGTCATCCCGCATGTTACATTCTCGGGGGACCTTGCCTGTCCGACCGCGCCCGCTGGTCTGATCCGCGTCGGATCCACGTCGACCTCGTCGGATCCGTCTGGCATCTGCGTCGACTCCGCGGCGGACCTGCGTCGATGCCGCGTGCGATCTACGCCGCGTCCGTGCCGACAACGCGTCGGCTGTCAGAAAAAAAAAACGTAACTTACCATCCCCAGTTCTTTGGGCGATGTCGTCGTTGGGGCAGAAATAGCCGCCCTACTTTTCAAGCTCCTTCGATGTCGATTTCCGCCCTACTTCGCCGTCATTGTTCGGCCATGTCTTTGCGGAGATATCTGCCCTACTTTTCTGAGGCGGAAGTGTCTTCCCTTCTTTAGCCCCGCAAATTCCAACGCATCCTTTGTTGTGCACTTCCGACGCAAAGTAGAATAGGAGCATCTACACAAGTACGGCGGATCCGAAGTCAGGGGAGGGGGGCGAGGGGGATCACGAGGGGTCGGGGGACTGAGGATAGGACGATTGCAAGTGACCCACCGACCCTGGAACGGCATGCCAGCGTGGCCCGCTGGGCGCGGAAATTACAATCACACAACCACTGCTCCCCAAACAGCGCCTGCGCTACGGGGCTCCTACTTCCAAAGATTGGCAGGACACCATTTAGCAGAATACCCTTTAGTGAAAGCTGCCAGGTGCACTCCGGGTTCGCAGGGCACCGCACTCCGAGTGGACCCCAGCGGGGGAGCTAACCGATGTCCAAAAACAGCCGAGGGCATCCTGCGAAACGCACGTCGATTAGCGAAAACGAGTGGGGACTGCACCGAGACTGCACCGGCACACTGTCGAGTGGACCAGTGCAGACTTCGTCCGTCGACCCATCTGTTTGTCCGATACTTCTCCCCTGGGTCACTTGCTCGCGGCTCCGGGCTCTTGCCGGGGGGCAGCGGGCATCTCTCGAGCACCTCCTCCGCTGGCTGGCGGCTCCAAACTTTCGGTCGGTGGGCGCCCGTGGGCGCGCCGGCCAGCGCTTCAGGATGGATCCCTGGATCCCCAGGGCCATGGCGGGGGGAGGAGGAGGGCGGAGGAGGGCGAAGGAGGAGGAGGAGGAGGAGGAGGAGGAGGAGGGAGTTGGAGGAGGAGGAGGAGGAGGAGGAGGAGGAGGAGGAGGAGGAGTGCACCATGGTAGCCCTGGATCCCCAGGGGCCGCGGCGGTGACGGCACCCGCGGCGGCGGCGACGGCTCTGCGGCCCCGGCTGCTGTTTTTCCACCGGCGGGTCCCCAGACCTCCGATCGGTCGTGTTTTTTTTGTCCCAACGTCGACCCCCAAAGGCCTCCTCCTCCTCCTCCTCCTCCTCCTCCTCCTTCCTCCTTCCTCCCCCCCCCCCCCGTCGCCTCACTCCCCCCGGGACCGGTGTTTCATCCTGAGTCGTTTTTTTGACTGTCCCGAGGCCCCGCGTGAAAAGATCGAAAAGCCTCTCAGAGTGATATCGAAGAGGCTGAAAGCATCGAAAAGCCTCCCACCGTGATCGTTTCACGACGCGAGGGGGTCTGAATCTCTTGCGTTCCAGATCCGCGTTTGGTGGCCCCGGGGCCCGGGAAAGGGCCCTGCAGCCGAAATCGAGGAGGAAAGTTCACAACCGCACCGTCGGAGACCTGGGTCGATGGGGGCGGCGGCGACGGCGGCGGCGACGACTGCGACGACGACGCCGACGGCGGCGACGACGACGACGACGACGACGACGGCGACGACGACGTGACGATTACGACGACGACGACGACGACGACGACGACGACGACGGCGGCGGCGGTGGCAACGGCGGTGGCCGAGGCGGGGCGCACCAGGCGGCCGCCGGCGCCCGGGCCGCGACGACGACGACGACGGCGGCGACGACGACGCGGCGATTACGACGACGTCGGCGACGACGACGCGGCGACGACGGCGGCGACGACGGCGGCGTCGGCGACGACGACGGCAACGACGACGCGACGATTACGACGACGGCGACGGCGGCGGCGGTGGCGGCGGCGGCCGCGACTGCGGCGGAAGTGGCGGTGGCAGCGGCCACGGCGTCTCCAGAGCGCGCGCGCTGCGTCGCTGGCGGGGCCGAGCCCGCCGCGCAGCGGCCGTGGAGCGCGGGGGGTGGGCCGGGCTGCGCCGGGCTCCGCGGCGGCAGGGGGGCCCCTGGTCGGACGGCGCCTGGGCGACGAGAGCTGGCGCTGGGAGGAGAGCCAGGCATGCTGGTGGCGTGAACTCGAAGATTGACAGAACACCGTTTTCCAAGACGCCCTTCTCTGGGGAAAGCTGCCAGGTGCACTCCACGTTCCCACGGCACCGCACTCCGAATGGACCCCGGCGGGGCTAGGTAAAAAAACTGACCGAGTGCGTCCTACAAAACGCACGTCGATTTGCGAAAACGACTGGGGACTGCACCGGTACACGTCGGTCGGAAGAAGTAGGCAACAACATGAAGTAGGAAGGCGGATTAAGTGGATTGGGTCCAGGTCCCCCCAGGGAATAACAAAACACAGCAAAAGCGTGTCGATTCTTGAAGTAGGAAGGCGCTTGAAGAAGATTGGGATTTGGGAATCCAAAAATACCTACTTCCAACGACCGGCGTGTACACTTGTCTGCTGGGGCCTTTGATCAATGCCAGGTGAACCAGAACTCAGGACCCCCGAGACACAAAAACGGTACAGCTTTACAATTTTTGCACGCCCGGCGGTTTCGCAGAGATGCGGGCTCTGGGACCCTCACAGCCGGGTCTGGCTCGAAAGCTGCAGCAGACAGCTCGGGCCTGCGGGGCTCCGGCCGTGCTCTCGCGCGACGTCGGATCTCCGAGGGCGGAGGGTGCTTGGCCGAGGTCGGCCTCCAGGGGCCCTCGCCGAGCCACCCAGCCGACGAAACGCGGCACGGGATGAGGAGCCGTCCCTTCGTCGCCTGCGCCGCCGCCTCCTCCTCCTCCTCCTCCTCCTCCTCCGCCTCCTCCTCCGCCTCCTCCTCCTCCTGCTCCTCCTGTGCCTCCTCCTCCGCCTGCTCCTCCTCTTCCTCCTCCTCCGCGCCTCCTCCCTGTTTGCTGGAGGTGCCCATACCTCTGGAGGCCCACACGAGGCACAGGAAGGGCCTCCAAATCACCTCGGCCCTTCCTCGCCCCTCCTTCTCTTCCGACCCGTCATCCGCCCGATCCCACCTCCGCCCCCATCGTCCTCCAAACCCTCTTCCGATCCTCACCCCCGTCCACCTCTCGATGGTCCTCGTCGCCCTCGTCAGGAGCAAGGCCCGCGGTGACTGCCGTTGAATCAGCGCCCATCCGTCTGCATGGCTTCCCCCGGGGCCATAGGCGACCCGAGGAGGAGGAGGAGGAGGAGGAGGAGGAGGAGGAGGAGGAGGAGGAGGAGGAGGAGGAAGGAGTAGCAGGAGGAGGGGGGAGGTGGAGGGGGAGGGGGTGGAAGAGATGGAGGAGGAGGAGGAGGAGCAGGAGGAGGAGGCCAGAGAAGGAGGACGGGTCGCCTAAGCCCTTCGGAGAAACCCTCCACCGTCTTCCTCCATCCCTCCGCCCTGGCTTCTTCAAGGCCCGAGCACGAACAGCGGCCCCCGGACCCGCCGTCGGGCGCGCTGCGACCAAGCCTTCGAGGCGGATCTGGCCGCAGCGTCCGGGCGCATATCCTCGATCCTCGATCGATCGATCCTCGATCCTCGATCCTCGATCGATCCTCGATCCTCGATCCTCGCTCCTCAAACAACGTGAACTGATCCTCGATCCTCGAGCGACGAAGGCGGCGGCAACGACCACGACGAAGAGGGCGGCTCCTCTGGCCCAGACGCTGGACCTTCACGTTGTGTTTCGCTTTGTTTTCGTTATGCTGTTCATTCGGCTCTACCTGTTTTCCTGCACCTCCCTGCCAAAACGAAAGACAGGACACAACCGCAGTTTCACTTGAAAACTACAAGGAAACGGGTAAGCGGCTCCCAGGAGCCGCTTCACTTGAAACAGTAAAAGGGAAGCGGCTCCTGGGCGGCCATTACAGCCCATCCTTGCGCGCCTCGCCCCTCCCCTGGACCCCTCCCTAAGGGCTTCGCCCCGCACAAGAACCTCATCACTCGTACCTCGCTCTTTCCGTTACCTGCTTGGCATAGGGACGGAAAGCGCGGGTTCTTTCTGTGAACGCGCGAGGTCGCTGGCTAGTGTCTTGGAGCTCTGCTGGGTCAAGGCTCTGCTTGTGCGAAATCTGTGGATATTGCATTTCTGGGCCTTCCTGGGGGTCCTTTTGGGGCACTTTTGGGCAGTCTTGGGGCTCTCCTGGGCCGTCTCGGGACCCTCTCGGGCCGTCTTGGCGGGCTTGGGCCGCATTGGGGCTCTCTGAGGGCGCTCTTGGGGACCTCCTGCGGCCTCCTGTGGCACTCTTGGAGCTCTCTTGGGAATCTTTCGGGGCCCCCTTGGGGCCCGTCTTGGGCTGTCTTGGAGCTCTCTTCGGCCGTCCTTTTGTTTAAGGCCTCAGGGCGCTCGCGCCACAGCACTTGCAGTCGATAGGCGCGTGGGACGTCAGCAGATGCTACACGGATCTGCATGAGGCAGGCAATCGCTGCTGGGCGACATCCTCTCAAAAAAACCATTTCCGCCTACAAACTGTCGCGCACAAGCGCGTGTGCTGCGCACCACGCACGGATCGCAACCCAGTCTTTAGTGGATCGCCGATTGCAAGCGATTTCGGATAAGGAGGAAGGACGGATGAGGACAGAGGAGGAGGAGGAGGAGGAGGAGGAGGAAGAAGAAGAAGAATAATATTAAGAAGAAGAGGGAGACTGGCGCAGGGTGGCCGAACAGGAAGGAGGCGGGAGGCATGATCTTGGGCAAGATCCGGCCGATCGCAATTGCATCCACCATCATCCGCGCCTTCCACAAGTTTAGAGCAAGTCAGGTCTCCACACACTTGGAGCCCATGTTCCCCAAGAGCCAGGCGGGAGGCAAGAAAGGAAGACACCTTGAGAGCCTGCTCGCCCCGATTCTGGAAAGGATTGAGGCGACCACCATGCTGCAGGAGGCGAAAGAACTACAAAAGGACGAGGCAGAGGAACAGGAGCTGGACAACGAGTGCTTCCGGGCAGCTTGGGCGGAATGCCACGTCAGGACATGGGACTACAAGGCGGCCTTCGACAGGGTGCATCCGAAACTTGTGGAGAGACTTTCGAAAGAATTGGGCGTCCCAGCGTGGCTCGTTGAGTCGGTTGTGGGGCTCTGGCAGTGTCAAGAAAGATCTGTGGAACTGAGAGGGTTCGTGTGCCCGGACCCTGTGTACAAGTTGCACTCGATCCCCCAGGGGGACCCACTCAGCATGCTCGCTATGGCCACGGTGCTGTGCGCTCCCACGCTCCGTGCTGCCACTGCAGAGCCGGGCTCGGTTCTCTCGGTGTACGCCGACGACAGGGCTGCCGCCGCCAGGACAGCAGAGGGGATCCAGAGGATTGAGGGCGTGTGGGCGCGCCCGGAGGAGCTCACTTCGATGCGGTCGAACACAGACAAGCAGGATGACTTCGTCGTTCGCTCGGCGCGGCCGCGCGGTCAGCAGAGGAAGAAGCAGAGGGCCGAGACGCTGGGGAGGACAGAGGAGAAAGGCAGAGCGCAGGTCAAGCTCCTGGGCGTCGACGTCCTGCTCGGCAAGGGCACCGTACTGTCGGAGCGCCGAGCAGGGCAAGATCGAGGAGTTCCGGCGGCGTGCTGCGAGAGTGCGCCAACTGGGGCTACCGTGCCAGAAGCGGCAGGTCCTGGTGACTTCGAGCTGCGTGCCGGCGCTGACGTGGTCCTTCGTGGTTCGCTGGGCGCCGAAGGGGAAGCATCGTGAGCTAAGCCAGATTGTCAGGAATGCGATCAAAGCTTCTCAGTGGGGTTCTGCGTCACCCCATCTCTCGGATCTGGTAATTTGTCGTCATCGTTCCAGCCCCCTGTTGATGATGACGCAACGAGTTTGGAGGATGGTGGAAAAGTACAGGGAGCTCGTCGGCGAGCAGCGCCTCTCGCAGATGTTCCTGGCCAGGCAGGGCCTCAGCCTGCAGTGCGCTGGGGTGACGGGCGCGTGCCTGCATAACATGGAGGCTTTGCAGTTGGCCGCCGTGCAGAACGAGGACGACACCTTGGTCTTCAAGAGCGCTGAATCCAACTTTGGCAGGGAATTCGGCGTGGCGGCGGACATCGGGACGCGCGAGCACCTCCTGCGGGAAGCGTGGCGGCGCGGGCTCTGGGCCGCCTTCTTGGGGGCCAAGAGGAGAGACAGCAGCATGGCACGTCAAGCAGGGGCGCGGTACTGCCACAGAGCCAACAAGGCTGCGAACGACCTGATAGCAGAGAAGGGCGGCGCGGATTTCGCGTGCATCTTGATTGGTGACTACTGGTCCGACCTCCGCCTGGCGAAGGCCAAGGGGCAACCGGAGCGGCCCTGTTCGCGGTGCAACACGGGCGCGCTTCCGAGTGCTGATCATGATTTCTGGGCCTGCCCGCTCTGGCACCCATGGCGGTAGGGCTTGAGGTGCCGCGAAATCCATTCACCCGCCGGACTGGGTGGCCAGTACGGCCCCTACGAAATGAGGCGGAGACGGACGAGTTCAAGCGCAGGATGGCCTTCATGGCGTCGGTGCGGGCGGCGGTGTCCAAGGCTCGCCACCAGGATGCCGGCCAGCAGCAGGGACAGCACCGAGACGCCCTGCGCAGCCTGGGAGGCGACCCCGGGGCCAGCCAGGGGCGCACGCGGCCCAGGCTGAGCGGCGACGCAGAGGAGAGGCAGCAGCAGCACACCAGCACCGGCGGCAGCGGAGAGGCGCAGCAGCCACAGCAGCGGCAGCGCGGCGCACAGCGCCGCCCCAGCGGCAGCCCAGGCGGCAGCTGGAGAAGGAGGGTGCGGAGACGGCGGGGGAGGAGCGGCAGCAGCAGCTGCAGCAACAGCACCACCACCGCGGACGAGCACCAGCAGAAGCAACAGCGCGGCGCCAGGCGCCGCCCAAGCCCCCGCGGAAACCCCGCGGGCGGCGAGAGGAGGAAGAGGCGACGTCTGAGGGGAGAAGAAGAAGACGAAAGAGCGGAGGAAGAGGTAGAGATAGAGGAGGAAGGAACGTCAGCTGAGGAGGAGGAGGAGTGTGAGGAGAAAGATATGTCAGCAGAGGAAGCAGAGAGGGAGGAGGAGGAAGACATTTAAAGCGCATGTGGGGCATGACCCACCATCGTCTTTGGCATTCACATGTCGCCTTTCGTCGGCTTGCTGATGAAGGGGGAGGAGATCTCCTTGGTCTTCTATGTGTTTTCTCAGCAACATCTCTGAGCCCCCCCCCTTCGAAGCGGTTGAACGGGCGCCCCTCCGACCCGGGCCGCGAGGCGCCACGCCCGAGGACCCCCCTCCGCGCCCCTGGGCCGACTCTCCGAGCCGTGCTCCTGGCTGCATGACTGTGGCTGCCAGCAGCGATGGGCGTGTTTTCCACCACCACCGCCATAAGTTGGGGGGGAGAGGAGGAGGAGGACGAGGAGGACGACAACGACGAGGAGGAGGAGGACGAGGAGGAGGAGGAAGACCCTCTCCCCCTCCAACTTATGGTGGCGGTGGTGGAAAACAGGCCCATTAAGCAAGCATCGGGCAGCGCTGGGAACGCAAAGAGCCCGGGAAGTCTGTATTTGCAAACCCCGGTTGTGTGCTCCACGCGCGTGCGCACCGTGTGCGACCGGCCTTCCGCGAATCGCTGCTCCGACTTCGCTCAGTTCCATCCCCACCTTCCGTCGCTCAGGTGGCTCGCACAGGAGTCGATTCTGATGGTCGGGCGGGGGCGCGCGACGCGTGAAAACCACGACCAAGCTGGCCTGGCTGCGCCCTGATTAGTGATGGCCAAGGCGGTGGGCCTCAGCAGCACCACCTGCATCGTCCCTTTAAGAACTCAAAGCTTTTGCAAATCCATCATGCACCCTTACAATTTGTAAGGGAGCGGGATGGGATGGCGAAGTGTGCCCCTGCAGCGGCAATGTAAGGATGGACCTCATCAGTCCATCAGTGCCTGAAAATCCAGTAACGTGTCATCGTGACAGCTCGCGCTGCCAACAAAATATAAGCAGCATTCATACATCTTTCGCATGCCTGCTCGAGCGCAAGTGCATAAAGCAATCAAATTGTATGGCAAAACTTGGTGCAACGTATCCAGGTCAGGCCAGGTCAAGCCGTGCATTGGCCGCGGCAGCCCGTGGACACGTGCATAATCTGTGGGTAGTGACACCGTATTCGACGGCATCCGCCCTGAACGCTGCCTGCATATCTGTGGCGCTGAAGGGAGGAAAAGCGGACGCACAAGAGGAGGACGTACTACAGGGGCTGAATGTATGATAGAGGATGCTGGGGATATATTTCTAATCAACCCAGTACCCACCCCCAAACATCCGATGTCTTGATTTTTTCCATACGGGCTCCCTGGAAGTCCCGACCCTTTCCCCGGGACCGGTTTTTCGTCCTGAGTCGTTTTTTGACGGTCCCGGGGCCCGGCGAGGGCCCCTAGAGGCCAAAAACTTAGCAAACCTCCGTCTCGATTTTCTCAATCCGTTGGATCTCTGGGCCCACGTCCTGGACGCCCCTGAGGGGAGAAATGACAAGGAACCCTCGCTGGCCGGCAGACCGCTGCCGTGCGGCGGTGCTGCCCCTAGGGCGCCCGGTGCCGGCCGCCGACGCTGGCGAGCGGCTCGCCGTCTCCGCTCTCGTCGACGACGCTGCGGACCTCCACCAGCCCGGGCACCAGAAACAAGCCTGCCAATAAGTCGGGCCTGTCCTTCTACAGGGCGATTTTGGACGAAACAATAAAACATAGTCAAACAAATACACCAACATGGCCAACTAATATTCAAACAATAGTCCCCAGACAATGTGTTTGACTATGCTTTGAGATCCCCCCTGTAGGGGGACAGGCCCGACTTGAGCCTGCCAAGAGCGCCGAGGTCGAGGACTTCCTCGCGCTCCCTCTGCCCGCGCGCCTCCCGCGGCGGGCCGCGCCCGGGCGCTCCGAGCCGGAGGCGGAACTCTGCTGCGAGCTCGAGGGCTCGTGCCCGGAGGCCTCCGAGCACGCGCAGACGTCGGGGGTGTCGGTGGAGGACCCGCCCTGCTCCTCTGGGGCCCTGGCGCCCTTCCGCGCCTCGGGCGCCGCCGCCCGCGGGGCAGGCCGCCGCGCGGGCGGGCGCGCCCGGCGCTCCTGCACGGGACAGAGCCCCTCCGCCAGCAGGCCCTCCGGGCCGGCGGGGCGGCCGGAGTCCTCGGACAGGTCGGCCCAGCTGGGGGCCGTCCCGCCGCGGCCGACCTGCCGCGGGCGCGCCGCCGGCGGCGGGGCGGCCTCGGCCGCGGCCACGAGCCCGGGCGCCAGGAGGCTCTCGTGGGCGAGTCCGCCGAGGGGCGGCGGGCGCGCGGGGGCACCGCCTCGGGCGCCCGGCGGGGGGCGCCGCCGCTGCCGCCGCATGAGCGGCAGCCTTTTGGTGGGCGGCGGGAACTCCACGCGCGCCCCGCTCGCGAACACAGCGGGCTTGCACCCGTCCGGCAGGCCCTCGTCCATGATTGGGCTGTTCCTGAAGCGGTCGACGTGGGCCTCGTAGCCCTGTGTGAAGCTCCAGCTCACCGCCATCTTGCTCTGGCAGTGCACCTGCCACGAGGAGAAGCCCTCGAAGACGTCCATGAAGCGGGCACAAATCTCGGATCCAATGAGGTTCACGAAAGCGAAGCCGAACGTCGTGCCGGAGCCGAACTCGAATGGCACATAGACGAAATCGTAGAGCCCCGAGAAGCCGTGCGCGTCCAGTAGCTCCAGGAGGAGATCGCGGGTGTAGTTGGGCGGCAAATTTCGCAGCAGCACGATGGTGCGGTTCCCAGGAACCTCGGCATCGCTGAGCAGGTTGCCGAAGGTCGCAGCGGCCTGACACGAAGGCCCGAGCGCGGCGCCGAGGGCGTCCGGCCTCGCCTCCGCGGCGCCGCACTGGGCGCCCTGCCCGCACTCGACCGTGCTTGGCGCGGGCGCGGCGGGCGCCGAACGGGCGCGCCGCACGCGCGCGCACCCGTGGTCCTCCGCGACGACCTCGATGAACGTGTTCTGCACCAGCACCCGCACGGTGCGGCCGTCCACGCCCGCCCAGGGCTGCCGCTGGGCGGGGCATGTGGCCTGCGCGGCCGCCACCTCGGTCGGAGCGGGTGGCATCTCGGGCATGTGGGCCACTGCCGGTCGGGATGGGGCGGGCAAGCTGCCCCGTGTGGATGGGCTCGGCCTCGGCAGCCGTAACCCCGCCTCAGACAGACCGCCGGCGGGTCTGGCAGAGGTCTCGAGCTGAAGCGGCTTCGGCCGTCTGGGAGCCATTCTGGGCAGTCTTGGAGCGCTCTTTGGGGCCTCTCAGGCCGTCCTGGGGCGGTCTTGGGAGCCTCTTGTGCGTCTTGGACACGGTGAAGAACGAGAAACCTGTGCCGTCTGGGACACAAGCTGATATGCATACGACGATGCTTGCCTCTTGGGGGTCCCCTTGGGAGGAACCTCCTGCGGCGTCTTGGGGGCCTATTGGGCAGTCTTGAAGCCGTGTTGGGCATGCTTTGAGCGTGGGACGATATTTGCCTCTTAGGGGTCCCCTTGGGGGGCCTCCTGCGGCGTCTCGGGGGCCTCTTGGGCCGTCTTGAAGCCATGCTGGGCACTCTTTGAGCGCTCATTGGCCGTCTTCGGGGACTCTTGGACCTCTCCGACGCCATCTTGGAGGTAGCTTCGGCGCTCTTGGGGCTGTCTTGGGCCGTCTTGGGGGCCTCTGAGGCGCTCTTGGGGCTGACTTGGGCTGTCTTGGGCTAAAAATGGCGCGCTTTCCGTCATCTGGGTCGCGGGCTTCCTACCACCCCACACCCCCCTTGATATTTGACGAACCAGCAACACACACCCATACCCATAGGGGGGTCGGAGAGGGCTATGGGTGCGTGTTGTCGGATGGGGGTCCCTGCTCGAACGGGAGCGCTCCCCAGGGTCCGACAACCCGCACCCATACCCATAGCCAGTCCTCCTCTCAACGACCCCCCTATGGGTATGGGTGTGTGTTGCTCGTTCGTCAATATTTCTCCCGGCTAATGGATCGCGACGCTACGCGCGCGTTCCGCCCTCTGGGCCCGCGGCTGCCTCCCCCCAATAACAATATTTCTCCCGACGAACGGATCGCGACACTACACGCGCCTTCCGCCATCTGGAGCTCCTCCTGCCTAATTACCCCCCCCCACACCCTACTTTATATTTCTCCCGGCTAATGCATCGCGACGCGACGCGCGTCATCCGCCGCCCCCTGCTGCCTTGCCACAGGGGTGGCCAGCGTGCCAGATCTCAGTAGCTGTTTGGTTCCTTCAGAACTGCCCCTGGGGCTTTGGCCGCTGCCGCCGGCCACCCGGAAGGCTTGCCCACAGGTGTTTGCCAACGATGTTCCCGCTCCCGAAGGCTCCAAGATGGACTCCAAGAGTGCCAAGATGGGCCTCACGTTTGCCCAAAAGATGACGACAGCATGCCCAAGAAGCCCCCAAGAGGCCGCCAAGACTGCCCAAGAGGCCGCCAAGAGGTCCTCCAGAAAGGCCTGGAGAGGCAAAACTCACTGATGCTCCTCAGGTTTTTGAAATATTGTGGCATTTGCTTCTTTTCGGCCTTCCGTCGGCCCGAGACAGCCCAAGAGCCCCCAATCATCGCCCCAAGTTAGTCCAAGATGCCTCCAAGATGGCCCCAGAACGGCCCAAGAGGTCCCCAAGACGGTCACAATGAGACCCAAGAGGCTTCCAAGACGCACAAGATGGCCTCCAAGACGGCCCTGGAGCACCCCAAGAGGGCCCCATCTCGGCCAAGAGACGCCCCCACGACGGCGTCCGACGGCGTCAGACGGGACATGAGCCCACCAAAACGGCCCACGATGGCCCAAGAGGGCCCAATAGGCCTCCAAGACGCCCAAAATGGCATCCAAGACGGCCCTGGAGCACCCCAAGAGGGCCCCAAATCGGTCCAAAAGCCCCCCAAAAGGCGTCAGACGGGCCAGGAATGCCCTAAGACGGCCAAACGGACCCGCGAGAAGCCCCCAAAGGCCCCCAATAGGCCCAAGGAGGCCCCCCAGATGCTTACCAAGAGGCTCCCAGGAATCTCCCCAAAGGCCCCACGAGTGCCCCCAGAGGCTCCCAATATGCCCCTTCTTCTTTCTTCTCCTCCTCTCACCCATCCTCCTGATCTTACCCGCTATTCTCCCCCAACTGTTCCCCGAAGGGTTTCCACAATGGCTGGCGGAACACATGGGCGATTCCCAAAAGGCAAGTGGCGGCGGTGTTTCGCCGTCAGCGTCTTCGATAACGAGAATGCTTCGTAGACCTACTGAGCATCCTACGTACGTTTCGTAGATTCGACCGGGAAATCAAGTTTGGGGTGCAGTGTGGACGCGGCCGCAAGAAACCCCCGCAAGAGACCCAGCCCTGGAGACCCGCACGAGGGGTGCGACAAGGGGGAAGCCCAAAGCTACCTGAACGCAGCAGCTTCGTTGACGGTCACGGAAGTCCCCGCACAGCGCGCGGGGCAAAGAAACCCAGGGTACCCTGATGAAGAGCATTCAATTTCTTGATGCGCGCCCCACCTGCACCTGAGTCTTTGACTGTGCGGCGACGACGACGACAACGAGCTCCAAGATCGAGCGGCGGATCTCCCTGCCGAGCAAGCGGGAAGCCCCGGGGCCTGGGGCTGTGGCCGGGGGCCCCAGGCGGGCAGGGCGCCTCGGGCGCCAGAATGGGGCGGGGGGGGAGGAAACAGGAGGAGGAGGAGGAGAAAAAAAGGGAGGGCAAAGGGGGGAGGAGACGAGTAGAGACAAGGAAAGGAGGAGGAGGATGGATGGACGCCGGCGCATGGCTCCACGAGGGAGCTGCCGGGGGGGGGCTAAGCCCACTCACTTGTTGATGTACTCGTCCTTCAACGTCTCCCAAACCGTTTGTACCCAATTTTCGTGGCCAGTAGCTGTCTGCACATGTTGTTTGAAATCAACTGCCCAACGAGTCTTTGGACGTCCCGAGCGTCGGCGGGTTGACGAGAGCAGGTCAAGGTGTGGATTCCACATTGCCACCTGTGTCGGCCATTCTGGAGCCTCCATGTTGGCCACTGTGCCCATGCCCATTTATCGTTCTGTAAACCATGGTCCAATCGTCGACCTTGTATTGTTGCATCCGTCGTGTCGCGTCGTGAGGGGCAAGTTTGGACCAGTCTTGCCAAGGCTCTAGCAGGATGTTGCAGATAGCGCTGGTGCTTGAATAAGTTTTGCGGTCGAGCTTGGCGTTGGTGCTGGCGGCGGGGTAAGTCCCGCCAGCCCTTTGGGCGTGAGTGGTTTAGAGAGCCCGCTCTGTCCTCAACCCCCCTTCTTCCCCTTCGGGGAGGGGTTTACCCCTCCCCCTACCCCCTCCCCCTGGACCTGGATCGGGAGTCCCGAGCGTGGTCAGGGGAGTCTTTTTCGACGCCTGGGAGGGCCAAAAAACGACGACCCTCACGAGGATTCTGGCCCCGAGGGGGGGGGGACCGTTTGGCGCCTCCGCTCGTCTTTGAAGCAAAAAACATTGATTTTACTACGGTTTTGGCCCCATTTTGGCCTTCTGAGGGGGCCGCGCTCCTCTTCCTTCATACCAAAATCATTGATTTTACGAAGGTTTTGGCCTCATTTTGTCCTTCTCACTGGGTCAGCGCTTCATTGCGCTTCTGAGGAGGTCGCAAGAGGCCCCCAGGTGGCCCCAAGAGGCCCCCAGGAGGCTCCCAAGAGGCCTCCAAGAGGCCCCCCAGAGGCCCCCAAGAGGCCCCAAGAGGCCCCCCAGAGGCCCCCAAGAGGCCCCTAAGAGGCCCCAAGAGGCCCCAAGAGGCCCCCAAGAGGCCCCCAAGAGGCCCCCAAGAGGCCCCCAAGAGGCCCCAAGAGGCTCCAAGAGGCCCCCAAGAGGCCCCGCGAGGAGCCCGAAAGACTCACACCAGGGCGAGGGGCCCGAACGACTCACATCACGAAGAGCCCGAACGACTCACACCACAAGGAGGTTTCCGAACGACTTACACCAGGACGAGGCGCCCGAACGACTCACACCACGAGGAGCCCGAACGACTCACACCACGACGCGGGCCTCGAACGACTCACACCACGAGGAGCCCGAACGAGTCACACCAGGAGGAGGGGCAGCGCTCATACAAGCCACCACGAGGAGCCCGAACGACTCACACCACGACGAGGGCCCCGAACGACTCACACCACGAGGAGCCCGAACGAGTCACACCAGGAGGAGGGGCCCGAACGACTCACACCAGGACGAGGGGCCCGAACAACTCACACCACGAGAAGCCCGAACGACTCACACCAGGACGAAGAGCCCGAACGACTCACACCACGAAGAGCCCGAACGACTCACACCAGGAAGAAGGGCCCGAACGACTCACACCAGGACGAGAAACCCCAAACGACTCAAACCACGAGGCGCGCTTTCTCTCCCTCCTCCTCCGCCTCGTCCTTCTCCCGCTCCCCCCACAAGGAGGATGTACAAGGAGGCGGGAGGAAGGAGTAGCAGGGGAGATATGCGGGGGCAGGCGGAAACACGCCTGAAAAACACCACTGTCGGCATGCTTCGCAAGAGTTGCTGTTGAGAGATGGGCTGGTGGGGATACGCGAAGCGTAAATAATTAATACCAATCTGCTTGGCACGTGCACGATCATGCGAAGCATCTGGCGTTTGGCGCTGTATGTTGTTCAGCCTCTGTTGTAAACCCTGCGTTCGCGTCCAACTTTCGCTTCAACATGGTGGGAATGGTCGTGCCAATGAAAAGTCGAAACTGGTCGAAAAATGACTTGTCAGAGAGCTTTTCTTTCAGCAGGTGGAACTTTCTCCGTGGAGCGGCGATCCTACTGTCGAGTGCTGCCAGGCGCTCCCGAAAACATGTGGCCGCTTCCCCAAGTATCCTGTGTAACGGTAGGGCGGCAAAACTTCCTTGGTCATGCTGTCAACATGTATATTTGCTGGCGGCTTTTGTCTGTACGTAAGTCCGTGACCATTATGCCGAATAGTCATCTTGCTCGATTGCAGTTGGTGGCCGACGCTCGAGGCGTGCTTGTTCAGGTCAGACAGCATTCTTGCAACGTGGGCCGCAGATGGCGATACGAGCAAAGTGTCGTCGACGAAACGTAAATAGGTGAGTCTGGATTGCGTCTGGCCATCCAGGCGGATACCGCGCTTCTGCTGTTCCCAACGGGATTACGAGTGCGCATCATGTGTTCCGTTACGCTGTTGAAGAGCGGAGAGCTGAGAGGGTCACCATGTTTGATTCCTCGCTGCGTAGTGAAGCGTTTGCTCGTGCGGTCGGTGTGGACTGACGCTGTTTGTCTGAAATACAACTTCGCCAGCAAAACTACGCATGATCGTTGGACTCCTTGTTCGGCAAGTGTTGGTCGGTGGTGCTCCGGCCCGATCGGGAGCCAGCATGATCGGCGTCTGGAGGAGTCGAGTCATGTATGTAGTCTGTTGTAAATGAATATTGGGAACAAGTTGTAACGCAGCGGGATGGCGGCAATCGGTCTGCAATTCTCTGGCAGCCTCGGGTCCCCACTTTTGAATAGAAAATTTGTTGCCAGTGTGTAACCATGTCGTAGGAGTATGAGCAAATGGTGCTGGGATGGCGCTGAAAACCGCCAGGAGATTCGTTCGTACCGTATCGCCTCCCTCTTTGTTGCTATCAGCGCTGATGCCTCTGGTGTCGGGTGCCTTGTTATTCTTGAGCTGTCGGAGTGCTTCGCGTAATTCATTGTCGGTGATGTGTGGGGCACTTTCGTCGTCGGGAGCTGCATGGTCTGAGTGGGGGAGATTGTCTTTCGCGCCATCGCGATAGAGCTGCCTGTAGAACTCTGTAAATACGTCGGCCATATCTTGTCTGTTGTGTGCTGCATCTCCGCTGCTGTCGCTCCAGCTGGCGATGCCGTCCTTCTCCTTGAACTGCTTGCGCCCGCTCGTTTGCTTCAAGTTTCTGTACCGCGTTACTATATAGTCGATGCCTGTTCGCACGCAATTCTCGGCGGATCCGTTCAGAGATCTGTGATCCGGATTGCTTGTCGTTCGTCGGTATCTCCCGTCGTCGAGCCAAAACTTGTGCAGTAAGAATGGTGTGCTGTACATTGGCTCCAGCTTCGGCAAGCCTTTGGTGAATCGCCAGGCTGTCGAGCAAAGCTTCCCGAATCGCTTCACAAGTGGGTTGGGGATGTCCTGCTGCACTGAGTATGCCAAGCGTGTCTGTCAAGGTCTGCTGGTAGCTCGGTATATCCGCTGGTGTCCAACAATGAACCGATTGTTTCCGACTTCGGTCCAGCTGTCTCGACCGCTTCGGCTTGCGATTGATTCAAGGTATGTCACTGCATATTGACATTGCAAAGTGTTCAGATCCCATGTCGGGCGCAGACGTGGTCCCGTAGTCCTGGGTGGTGGTCCAGACACGCCGATTGCATAGCATGTGGTTGAGATGCCTGGGCTGTTAGTCTGGACCCGTGAACGTCTGTCGCAGTCGGGGTTGTCGTTTCAAAAATATAGGGGCCTGTGCCTGTTTTTTGGTCGCCGCCAAATTTCGCCACAAAATCCTTCAACCACTGCCCCCTGGAGTTCATCCCAGGGGCTCCCCACAATCCGATTGATCGCTTGTCGTCTTCTTCGGTGCTGTCCCCGACCATTCCGTTGCAGTCAGCACACAATACGAAATACGATCTGCCCGTGTTTGCTCCTGCACAAGCGCAGCCCATTACATCATATGGATTCTGCACGCGTTTGTCTCCGTATCCGCTGTGGGCGAAATATGCCGTGGCCACTCGTATTTTGAATTCCCTCCTGAATATGCCCGCGTAGGCAATGCTTTTGTTGGCAGGTTTGAAACATACACTTTGAGATACCCACCGCTTGTGTAAGATTATTGCAGCACCCCGGTGAGGCTTGGTACACTCAGATCCCAAGAAAGCATGTCCGTCAGGCATGGTCACGAAGTCTTATGTGACCTCCCTGCTTGTTTCGTTAATCATAACCACATCACAATGCAGATCACGCAATTCACCCAGAAGTTCCTCCAATATGTTGACGTTGGCAAGCCATTGATCCCTCGGGCGACTGTTGCCGATCAGCCTCCACCAGACAAATGTTTTGCGGTCCACCTCAATTCTCGAGGAAATAAGGAGGAAGAGTAGGAAGGGCACGGAGAGAGGAGGGAGAGGGGGAAGGAGGCGGAGGAAGGATCAAAGGCGCGGAAAAACGAGGAGGAGGAAGATGAGGAGGGGGAGGAGGAGGAGGAGGAGGAGGGAGAGGAGGAGGAGGAGGAGGAGGAGGAGGAGGAGGGGGAGATAGGAGAAGGTGGAGGATGGAAGAAGAGGAGGGGGAGGAGGAGACGTAGAGGATGAAAAGGAGCGGATACAAGGAGACGACGAGTGAGGAACAGAAGGAGGAGACGGAGGAGAGAGGACGAGGAGAGAAAAGGAGGGATGATGCTGCTGATGCTGATGCTGATCCCGATGATGCTGATGCTGATGATGCTGCTGCTGATGATGCTGCTGCTGATGATGATGCTGATGATGATGATAATGATAATGATAATGATGATGCTGATGATGATGATGATGATGATGATGATGACGATGCTGATAATGATGATGATGATGATGATGATGATGATGATGATGATGATGATGATGATGATGATGATGATGAGGAGTTTGTTTCTCCTCAATCAGATCTGCTCTGAGCGCGGCCTCCGTTTTCGCTCCCACCTTGCCCCGAGGCCGCCTTGAGGCCGATGAGGGCCACGGCATAGCGCGATGTAAACGCCGATTGCACCTCACGGGTCACTTCCAGACCCAACTCGCGGACTGACTGCCTACCAGACCACCCCAACCAAACCCGAAGACGCGAATTTGACCCGAAGTTCGGGCTCGGGGGATACGGGTTCCATGTGTTGTTTCAGTGTTCCCTGACCCCTCCCCAGCTGGAAATGGAGGGCACATTGAGGCCTTCGGGTTGGGTTGGGGTGGTTTGGTGGGTAGTGGCGGACACCGTCGTGCCATTCAGAGCCGAGAAACGGGAACCGGTTGCGCACAGCTTGCGTAAAATGTCCCTGGGTCTCAGGCTGCCCAACGTCCGAGAGGCGACCGACCTGATGAGGCTGGCAATCTCAGTTTCGCGGAAATGGCCTGCCAAGGCAGAGCTCACAGTCTGTAGGCAACGTGGTGGCACAGCGTCAGGCCCCGTCTCTCCTGCATCTGGCAAACAGTCAGCAACAGGATCACACGAACAATCACACTCCATACGAGAAACAGTCGCGGCAGAAGAAGACCAGAACGTGGGAGCACCCTTACCATGGCCGCCTCTGGTGGCCTCTGGACCTCGATGCCGCCATGTGCCTTTCACGAACTCCCAGCCACGCACCTGGTCCTTGGTGTTCTCCTGCGCCGGCACGGCCATGGCATTGACGTCCTCGTGGGGAAGCTGATCAATGATGCCAACCTGGTCCGATCCCATCCCGCCAACGCCCTCCCCGACCAGCCCCTCATGACCAAGAGCCTCAAGAACCGCAAGGAGGGGCACAAACGAGCAAGTCCGTCCGTGAGCACGTCTTGCACGCATGGAGTGTCGAAGTCCTTTATTGGCAACCTCTTGGTGCCTCGGGACCTCGAGGCCACCATCTTCCCGAGACGCCATGGTCTTTCGAAGTCCTTCATTGGCAATCTCTAGGTGCCTCGGGGGCTCGGGGCCACCATCTTCCCTAGACGACCGCTCCGCCCCCCAAGGACACGGCAGTGCAGTCGCCGTCCTCATAGAGCACCTGGTCCATGATGTCCTCCTGCTCAGTCTCCGCCTCGACACAGCCATCTGTGTAGATGATGTCCTCCTGCTCCACCTCCATCCCAGAATAAAACATAAAAAACGCCAGCCTCGAAGAGCTCTTGATCTATGCTGTCCTTCTTCTCAGTCTCTGTCCCGTCGGCGCACTCCGTGAAGAGCACCTGATTAATACTCCTCTTCCGCCTGGCCTGGTCAGAGATGTCCTCCTGCGCAGTCTCAACGTCGGCTACACCGTCGCCGTCCTCGTAGAGCACCTGGTCGATGATCTCCTCCTGCGCCAGCTTCTCCTGGGAAACAGAAAGAGACACCTCATAAGAAACGCGCATCCCACTGTGAGGCTTAAACTCGATGACAACGACATCGAACTGGAACGCCGTTAGCGCGCCAGGTTGAACCGGCAGCTGAAGATTATCTCCTCGGGAGTTCCTACCACCATGGGGTGCACCGCCAAGGTCTCCCTCGACAAGGACAACCCCGTAGCCAAGCTCAGCAAGGGTAACGTCCGCAGAGCATGCGTCAACAGGAGACGCCCCAAGACATGCCGTCAGTTCGGGGTCATCCTGTAGAAAGGGAAAGAAACCCTGTGCATCACCATTCAGCTAAGCCCCCACCGAGCGACGCTGCCAAGCACGATGTCGGGCTGCGTTGGCCTGGGCGCAGATGGTGAGCGTCACCGAGATGCTGTGCACAGAGAAGGACTGGTGTGTCGCTGCCAACTTTATCATCGCCTTCAGGAAACCTCCTGAAGAAGGAGGAGGGGGAGGAGGAGGAGGAGGAGGAGGAGGAGGAGGAGGAGGAGGAGGAGGAGGAGGAGGAGAAGCAGGAGGAGGAGGAGGAGGAGGAGGAGGAAGAGGAGAAGGAGGAGGAGGAGAGGAGGAAGAGGAGAAAGAGGAGGAGAGGAGGAGGAGGAGGAGGAGGAGGAGGAGGAGGAGGAGGAGGAGGGGGCCCCATGAAGAAATTGAAACTCCCGCTGAAGGATGAGGAGGGCCCGCCGTAGAGGCCCCCAGCCTAAGCTCCAACAGATGACGGTGCTGCGCCGTATTTGGTCCAAGCCCCATGGGCAGTACCGTAGCCGAACGAGCGACTCCCACGCGTCGTGAAATGGAGGGGACGTGCTGGAAGAGACATGGTGGCGTCGTCCGAATATCCGAAGTGCGCCGAAAGCGAGGCTGAGGGACGTCCACAAATGGCAGGGCCAGGAAGGAGGAGCACGTGGCCCACCCGCAGGAGCACGTGCGCGAGGCCCAGAGGAGCGCGGAGATGCGAGGCCAAGAATGATGATATACCGCTGGGGATGACTTGAGCCGAAAAGGCTTGAGCAAAAATGGCCACGGATGGGGAGGAAGAGGAGGAGGAGGAGGAGGAAGAGGAGGAGGAAAAGAAGGAGGAGGAGAGAAGAGGAGGAGAGACAGGGGGGAGACAATATAAAGGATGAGATTGAAAGAAGGGGAGGGGGGAGGAAGGAGGACACATGACGATGAGAGATCGTATGTTAGTGAGACGGAGGACGAGGAGGAGGATGAGGAGGAGGAGGAGAGACGAGCAAGATGAGGAGGCGCCGACGGTGACGGCACCGACAATACCATGTGGGCTGACAGCGTTGACATTTCCACGAAAAATCCTGGCAGGAAGCACGATCGGTCTTGTCAACCAACCCACGCGTCCTACAAGATGCTTGGGCATATTGCTTGCTTGCTTGCATCCTCTCCAGCTTGAACTTCCGAAAGTCTTGTCTGCAATGTCCTGGTTGCAAGGCCGCTGATTCGGCCTATTGGGGCGCCTGCCGGGTCCACCCGTTCCAGAAGTACTTGTTCTGGATGGCAGCCAGGCTCTGGGAAAAGAGACGTGACCTCTGGGGACCACATTATTCACGGATGCAGCGTCGACAGCCTGATCGGGGAGGATGTGGATGTCTCCTCCTCGCGCGGAGGCGGAGGAAGGGAAGAGGAGGTGGATCGCGATGGCCAGAGGAAGATACTGTGGAAGCATCTTCCTCCTCATCATCCTCCTTCTCCACCTCCTCCTCCTCCCCTCCTCCTCCCCTCCTCCTCGGTCGGTCGGTCAGTCGGGTGCTGAAGACGTGCGACGGTCGCCTGTAATTGCCGCCTCCTCCTCCTCCTCCTCCTCCTCCTCGTCCTCCTCCCTCCTCCCCCCCCTCTCCCCTCAATCCTCCCCTCCTTCCCTCCTCCCTTCCTCATTCCTCCTCCTCCTCCTCCTCCTCCTCCTCTCCTCCTCCCCGTACCTCCCCCTCCTCCTCCTCCTCCTCCTCCTCCTCCTCCTCCTCCGCCTCCTCCTCCTCCTCCTCGCTCATCCCTCGCCCCCCTCCCGCTCGCACTCTTCCCCTCGAACCCACTCCTCGTCCTTCCCCGACCCCCCCCCCCCTGTGCGAGCGCTGCCGCGACTGCGGAGGCAGGGCGGAAACGGTGCTCGGTCTCGGGACGCGGAGCGCCGCCGCGCGCCGCGCGAAAGGAGGAGGCCCATCGCGGGGAGCACGAGGACAGGTGCTTCGGAGGGGGGGGCCAGCGCAAGACGAGGCCAAGACGAGCAGAACATCGGGTGAGGATAAAGCGAGAATCTCTGAGATCCGACGGTCCTGGAGAACTGTCTCGGGCGCCGCGACCGTCTCGGAGCGTTCCAGAACGGTCTGGGAGCGTTCTGGAACGCTCCCGAACGGACATTCATCCTCGTCCTAGACCCGTCCAAACGAAACCAGGACAAGTGTAACATCGGACCGTGACACACAAGGGACCTCACATGCCTGGCGGTCCTGTATGATGCAGTGGGCGCCGCGGCCGTTCCGGAGTGCTTCGGGAAGCTTCGAGAGCATGCCAGGCCACTCTCGGGCAATCTATCCCGGCCCTGGGCCTGCCCGGTCGGGGCATCCTGGAGGCTTCTCGTGGCAGCGGCGGGGTCCGCCGTGAGAAGCTGACGGCAGGAGCTCGCCCCCAGGACCCATACTTCCGACGCCATGATTTTTCAGAACGTCGACCTCCAGACGTCTCGACCCATTCCCGGAGACCAAGTTTTCCACCCCGAGCCGTTTTTTGTCGGTCCCGGGGCCCCGCAAGCAAGGGCCTCCCCCAGGGCTCCCGAAGGGCATAAAGAACGATAAACCTTCCGCCGTGACTTTTTTCTGACTCGAGGGGGTCTGGGGACCTTAGCTGCCCCGATGCGCAACATGCAACACGCAGCGTAATGATTCGGAACTCAACACGTAGGCTGAAAACGTATAAGTATGACGCGATGCGTTCGCCAAAACGTGGGCCCGTGCGCTCAACCAACACGCAGCGCCTTGACACGGACGCGCTGAAACCCGGTGCCTGCCGCGTTTCAGAACGGGCGTATCGAGGCAGCCAGGCTGGAGACAGGTCTCGGGCTGGGCGAAAGGGGGGGATAGCAAAGGGGGGGGGTGAGAATCAGCTCACGTAGCTGATTTTCCCGGCGCCTCCCGGCGCCAGAGGCGCCCATGTATCGAGGCATGGGCCCCTCCGTGGGGCCGAAGCCAGCTGCATGCAGCAGATTTCGTAACCCCCCCTCTTCCCAATCCCCCCCCTTTCGTCCGCCCCGAAGGTCTGACGAGAGAGGCCCGGGCCTCCAATGGCCCAGAGAAGGCCAGGGCGGACAGACGCTTCCCTCGCCACGCGCTGCCGCCGGGCTCCGCTCCCCCGGAGCCCCGCTCCTGCCACGCAAGAGGTGGCCCGGGACGGAGCGGCGGCCGCGGGCCCCCTGGGGCTGCCACGGGTGCCCCCCTGGCCCCCCATGGGTGCCCCCCCCCGGGCTCCCCGCGCCACTTCGGGGCCCCCCCAGCGGGCCCCCCTGGACCTGGAGTCGGCGATGCGTCGCCGACAGATCGGCGACGGGACCCCGACAGCAAGTCCCCGCGTTCCTGGACGGGGTGGGGGCATCGGGCCGCCATCGGCGATGAATGAACGAGTGGGGGTCGATGTATTCCCCGCATCCTCCTCTTCCTCCTCCTCCTCCTCCTCCTCCTCCTCGCCCCCGATCGCTGCCACTGATCATCAGCATCGACGAGGTCACGCTCTTCCTCCTCCTCCTGCGGGGGTTGCTACTAAGGTGCCCCTGGCCCGAGGTGCCCCCAGCTTCTCGCCCCACTTCGGAGCCCCATGGGGCCCCCCTGGACCTCGTGAGGGGGTGCTCTGGAGGCCTTTGGGGGCCTCCACGGAACTCCCGGGGGCACCCTGGGCCTCGGGCACTTCCCGGCAACACCCAAGGGGGGGAAGGGGTCCGGGCCTCTGGGTCGGCTGGCCCTGCGCGGAACCATCACGACGCCGGAGGTACGCTCGAGGACCGAAGCAGCCGAGGAGAGCAGAGATCCGCACGTCCCGGCGGCGTCGACCCCTCGGTGTGCCTCTTGTCATTGCTCGGACGTCCATTCCCTGTGTTTTTTTGGTTTCGTGTGTGGTTGTTTTGTGGTTTTTTTCGCCAAATGCTCAAGGATGCTCCTCGATGGTCCTCACCGAAGGAAAAATGCACACGTCCGAGCGATGCCAAGGCCTCGTGGGGCGGGGTCCAGGCCCCGCCGAGCCCCTCCCGTCGGCTCCGAAGACCACGGAGGACCCGCGGAGACTCGGACCTCCAGCGGACTGAGCCGCTTCGGCCACTCCGCACAGTCCCCAACGTTGCATTCGGTCGGGCAGGTCCTCCTGCAGGCGGATTTGGGAGGAACATGGAAAATGACCGAACACTATTCAAACATAGGCCAACAATCATCGAGAACTCGTCCCAAGACTGATGTTCGACTATTTTTGAATAGTCCTCCTGTGGAGGAACGTGCCCGCCTTCACCTTAGCATTCAGGGGCCGCCTTCGAACCCTGTGGCACTCAGAGCACGAAACGTGTGAGGGGTGCGCCGAAATGGAGGTGGAACTGCATGCGGACCCTGCCACTGGGACCTTCGGCGGAGCTCCCTATGGGGCCACGAAGCGTGTGAGGGGTGCGCCGAAATGGGCGTGCGAGAGAGCAGAGGCAGGGATGGGAGGAGGGAGGTGGGGGAAGGAGCGCGAGAGGGGAGGTGAGGTGAGACGCGGGGCGCTGTCTCTCCAAAACGAGGACTCAACACTACAGGATGGTTGGGGAAACTGCAACGAAGGGCTTCGCAAACCCGGGTCAGCCAATATGCGCGGCCGCCTCGCGGCCACGAGTGGCTCGCTTACCCAGGTCAGCCAGAAGGGGTCTTCGCAGGATCCTGCAGGATCCAGTGGCCTGGCTGACCCCCGTTTTTGCATTGACCCCGGTCTCGTAAGCTCCGATTGAACGCCCGCGGCGGGGTCCCGGCGATAGCCGACACGACGTGAACCCGTTGTCATTGCCCTCCTCCTCCTGCCGCATCCACCCTCCGCTCCCCGAGCCTGGACGTCATAATTTTTCATGACGTCGACGCCCAGAAGCCTCGACACGCTCCCGGGGACCAGTTTCTCGTCCCGAGTTGTTATTTGACGGTCCCGCGACCCAATCGATGTTGCCGCATTGGTGCTCCTCGTTGCTGGCGTTGCTGCTTCAGGTGCCCAAAATACGCCTAGCAGCGCGCAGTTCAAAAAGCCTTTGAATGAGCGGCGCTTTCACGAACTCGTCGCCTGCGGAGGGCCAATTCAGAGCCTCGCAGACTGCCGACGACCTCGCCGTCCTCTCACTATCATCCGCAACTGCGGGGACCGTGGTACGTATATCCGTAGCC
>CAUYUJ010019760.1:327144-354644 GCA_963575745.1 Prorocentrum cordatum
CCTCCTCGAGGCGCCCGGCACTGGTGTGGAGGCGAAAGTACCCAGCAGCATGGGAACGGCCTTTTCTCTCGGCGGACGCGCACTTTGCGCCAGAGCGGCTCCTGCCGATGCAGGAGGAGGAGGAGGAGTAGGAGGAGGAGGAGGCGGAGGAGGCGAAGGAGGAGGAGGAGGTGGAGGAGAAGGAGGAGGAGGAGGAGGCGGCGGAGGAGGAGGAGGATGGATAGGAGGGCCAGGGCTGGGCGCCGCAGGCCCCCATGCAGGCGGCGTCCCCCCCCGCCCCCCCCGCAGCCGAGGCCCTGGCGCGCCACGCCGTGGGCGGGCGGGGCGGAGCCGGCTCTGGCGGGGCGCCTGGTGGAGGGTGGGGACAGCGGCCCCTCGTGTACCCTTCTCCTCCTCCTCCCCCTCCTCCTCCTCCTCCTTCCTCCTCCTCCTCCTCCTCCTCTCCTCTCTCCTCCTCCTCCTCCTTCTCTCCTCCTCCTCCTCTCCTCTCCTCCTCCTCCTCCTCCTCCCTCCTCCCTCCGCCTCCGCCTCCTTCTCCTCCTCCTCCTCCTCCTCCTCCGCCTCCTCCTCCTCCTCTCCTCCTTCCCCACGGCGATGGCGACGAGGACGGTCGACGTCGACGTCGACGTCGACGACGACGACGACGACGACGAAGACGAAGACGACGACGACAACGACGGCGGCGGCGGCGACGGTACGAGGCCAGATGTGGCGGGGTGCCGCCGCGAGGGGGATGTGATGGCCTTCTCCAGACATGTCACGTCTGGCCCGAATTTCCTGATCCAATAGCAAATTTCCAATTGCGGCTTCTGAGGGCCGTTCTCTGGCGCAGGGGCGTTAGGAATGCATGCGGGGTCAAAGTGTGTCCTTAAGGATGGGGTCGAGACATCGGGGGCCAACGGATCGAACAAAGACAATCCATCTGAGGTATTGGTCTAATTACCCTCCTCCTCCTCCTCCTCCTCCTCCTCCTCCTCCTCCTCCTCCTCCTCCTCCTCCTCCTCCTCTCTCATCTTCTCTTCCTCCTCCTTCCTCCTCGTCCTTGTCGTCCTCCTCCTCGCAACCCGCCCGCTAGACCTGTCTTCAGGTGCGTCCTCCCGACCACAGTACTCAGGCGGATCCGGCCGCGGCAGCGAAGAATGCACGAGCCGAAGGAACACAAGCCCTGATCTCATGACTCTACTCACACTGCAAGAAGGGCCAGGCTACACCCAACGACGCGGATGCACCCAAAACCAGTAGAAGGGCGAAGCCAATATGATAGGGGCAAAGCGCCGATACAGCTACTCTCTCGGGGTGCGGTCTGCCCAAAATTCCGAGACGAGGCGAAGCCAGCCGTGCGACGAGGGCATCCCAAGATGCCCGACAACGCGAAAACGACGCAAGGGTAGCAGTAGCGCTATCGGTAACACGTCCTCCTCTGACCCCCTGCCTTCCCCCCTGGGACCGCCGCCGGTGTCCTCGAACCAGTAAGCGCCGATCCTCGGCGAACTAGCGCGCTAAGACTAGGAACAAGGAAAAGCGACACCACTACCACCAGGTACTACCAGCTGGAGGCGCCAGGGGGGGGGTCACCCTGCGTGGACCCCCACTCTCGCTCGAGACATCCCCAATCCACGGCTCGGGGAGGCATCGTGGACCTCCTCGCTGGAGGTGCTCCCCCTGGTGGTGGTGGTGGTGTCGCTTGCCCTCCCCCCGGGTAAGACATCCCGGACATGCTGACCCAGAACCCCTCCCTTCCCTGCAGGGTCTTGCGCCCCGGATCCGGTTCTGGTGGCCCCGGAGACCCGAGACTGGGCCCCGAAGGTCGACAGCGAGAAACAACGACAGGATTGAAGCAGATGCCCCTGACCGCCCAAAAAGGTCTCGACCTACTCCCCGGGACCAGTTTTTCATCCCGAGTCGTTTTTTGATGGTCCCGAGGCCAGGTAAAGACCCCCAGAGGCCGAAAACTGTGAAAAACCTCGCGCCGTGATTGTGTTCGTTGCGCGACAGGGTCTGGGAGGAGCTCATTGGGCCCCCCTGGGGGTGGCCGAGGCGGGAGCCTTGCAGGCCTCAGGGGGGACCTTCCAAAAAACGCCTCAGGAGGAAACCCCGGTCCCAGGAGCCAGGTCGAGACCTCCGGGGGTCGACGGTGTGACACAATCATGATCGGAACTGCCGTCACCCGAAAAACACCAGTTACCGCAAACCTGGTTTGGCGAATCTGGCCAATTGAAAGGCCCCAGGGCCCTACCACTAAACGGGTCCCCTTACTAGGGGTCCTGGCTATACCCGACATGAGGTCGGGGGTCTGGGGTGCCTGTCCTCACAATCGTGGCGTTCATGGCTCCCCGCGCGGGCTCGGTGCGGGCTCGACGCGGACTTGAGACGCGGCCCCGACGCGGTCTCGACGAGGGTGTTCGACATGGACCCGGCGCGGATTCGACGAGGATGCGACACGGGCTCGGCGCGGATCGGGCGTGGCTGCAAAACGCGAGACGGGACAGGCGGAGTACCCCGAGAGGTGCCTCACGGCAGTGCTTCTCCAGGGTCTGTCTGGGCTCGTGGGTCGAGGGCTGGACCCGCCACAGGAGCAAAGACAGACTGAAGGGGCCCTGGGACACACAAATAACAGGATTCCCCTTATTTCCCTATATTTCTGTGTTTTTGTTGTCCCCACCACTTCCCATATTTTCTTTCTTTATTTTTTCAGGGGAGTCGACGATTAATTCTGTCTGTGTTTTTGTTTCCCTCCTGACAGACGTCCTCGGATGGCTCTTCCCTGGGCCCCAGGGAATGGCGGTGGCGGTGTGTACATCACACCCGAGAGCCAGCGACTTTCTACACCGCCCTCCCTCGAAGAAGAGAACAGCGCCGCAGACACAAGCGTCTGGCGCTCCGCGTCGAATGCGAGCCAAGTCCGCGTCGAATCCGCACCGAACCCGCGGGGGGAACCGCAAACGCCACGATTTTGAGAACAGACACCCCAAACCCCCGACCTCTTGAATTTGTCATACCGTCGACCCCCGGAGGTCTCGACTTGGTCCCCGCAGCCAGTCCTGGGTCGCGATCCGACGGGCCCGCGGCCCGTGGAGGGCCCCCAAAGGCCGAACATGGCGAAGACCATCCCGCCGTGATTCCTTCTAGACTCGAAGGGGGGGCTGGGAAGGTCCCCCGAGCACGTATCTTGAACAGGGACCGACCGTCCCGGCATCTCTATAGGCCTACAAGGAAATTGTCTTAGAACCCAAAAGTGTTCTTAGAGCAAAACAACATTCTTAGAACGTATACCAGATGTATTGAAGCAAGACAGTCTCGGCCAGAAATGTTCTCAGCATATCTCGTGCAGACAGTCTCATAGAACATCTGTTGGTAGGCCTATGGGCAAATCAGGACGCTTCGCCGCTGCTTGACTATGCGACAGCAGCCCTGGGCCCAGGAGGAGGAGGAGGAGGCGACCCGAGGAGGAGGAGGAGGAGGAAGAGGAGGAGGAGGAGGAGGAGGAGGAGGAGGAGGAGGAGGAGGAGGAGGAGGAGGAGGAGGAGGAGGAGGAGGAGGAGGAGGAGAGGGTGGAGGAGGAGGAGGAGGAGGAGGAGGAGGAGGAGGAGGAGGAGGAGGACGATGGCATAAACATAAATACTCGGAGGCCCGCGCGGATTTCTCGGATCCGCGCTGGACCCCCCTCCCTGGCCAGGGGCGGCGCCGGAGACGCCGCCAGGGAGGTCCAGCGCGGATCCGAGAAATCAGCGCGGACCTCCGAGTTTTTATGTCTATGTCATTCTTCGCTACCCTATCTGAATCCGGGGCCCCAAAGGTTCTGACCCATTCTCCGCGAAGGGTGCCTCGTCCCAGATCCATGCTTGATACAGCCCTGGGGGCCCGCTCACGGGCACCCGAAGCCGAAATCCAGGGAAGAGCACCCGATTGCAACACAAACTGGTTCTCGGACCTCTGGGTACGGCCCGAGACCTGCCACGCCCTGCAAGTAGTCAGGGCCACGGCTCTGCTCGACGCTCGGCCTCTGCCCCGGGGACCGCCACAACCGCCCCCTGCAGGGGGCACGGGTCGGGGACTTCCGAGAGGCACTGGGCCCCCGAGGTCGTGATTTCCTTACAGCGTTAGATGGCAAACAAACCTACCTCGCTCTTGACCACCCTCGCTTCCAAGAGATACCAAGCGATGCCAAACTACGGCCTGTACCGGTCAGGCCGCTTGACGAGGAGGCGCGTGGTATGACTTGGTTTTACCTGGAAGCGGAAGCGGGGTAGGTAACTCACGCTCTGAAGCGTCCACCCCCGCAGGTCTCTCGACCCCTTCCCTGGGACCGGCCTCTCGTTTTGAGCCGCTCCTGCCACGGCTCCGAGGCCGGGCGAGGGCCTCCGGAGGCCGACCAGAGCGGACCACTTCCGGGGAAGCCAAAGAGGTACCGATACCGCTGCTCCACGGACCTCTCCCGGGGTGCCTCCTGACCAGGATCTCGAGGCGAGTTCAGCGGTGGCGGCTTGAGGGCCCCCCCCCAGGAGGCCCCCAAGTAGGGGAAACGAGGGAAGGGTAGCGGTACGGCTACCCTTTCCTCCTCCGAACTCTTTCCGCCGCGGTCTCTCCACAGCGCGCGGGGGTCTGGGCCCCCTCGGGGGCGGCCACAATTGAGCGGGGGCATTCCTATAGTCATACCACGAAATGTTCTTAGAACCCAAACATGTTTCAATAACAAAAACAATGTTCTTAGAACATAAGCCCGGTGCGCTAAAACAAGACAGCCCCAGCAAGAAATGCTCGAAGAACACTTCGTGGAAACCACACAAGGTCGTTCTTAGAACATTGTTTGGTGGGGCCATAGGCGAGCCGGGACCCTTCGCCACTGCTCGACATAAGCGGGCGCCGAGGCGGCCTCGGCGGCGGCGGCGCCCCCGGCTCGGCGAGGCCCGGCGCGGGCGCCGGCGCGCCCGGCCGCGAGAGGCCCGCGGGCGGCGCGGGCGGCCCGGACCGGAGGCGGCTCCTCCGTGGGCGGGCGCCGGTGATCCCCAGCCAGCCAAGTCAATCTCCTCCTCCTCCTCCTCCTCCTCCTCCTCCTTCCTTCTCCTCCTCCTCCTCCTCCTCCTCCTCCTCTTCCTCCTCCTCCTCCCTCCTCTTCCTCCCCCTCCTCCTCTTCCTCCTCCTCCTCCTCCTCCTCCTCCATCCTCCCCAGCCTGCCAAGTCGATTAGCGAGTCGGGCGGAGGCCTTGAGCTGGGATGGACCGTCCCGACACTCCTATGGGGCAACCACGGCATGTTCCTGACACAAACAAATGCCCTCAAATAACCATGCAATGCTGTTAGGACATGAAGCCCGCGTACCAGGACAGCACGGCCTCGGAAAGAAGTGTTGCGAGAGCATGTCGTGCAGGCCACAAGTGGTTCTTAGACTATTCTAGGGTGGGCCTGCATCTCGGGGGAAAACAAACCTACCTCGCTTTTGACCACCCTCGCTTCCAAGAGATACCAAACGATGCCAAATTGCGGCCTGTACTGGTCAGGCCGCTTGACGAGGAGGCGCGTGGTATGGCTTGTTTTTGCCTGGAAGCGAAAGCGGGGGAGGTATTTCACGCTCTGAGCATCGGCAAGCCGGCACGCCTCGCCACTGCTTGAAGGCCGTCAGCCCCCAGCCTGCCTCGGGCGTCGCGAGCGGCCCGGGGCGGAGGTGGCCCTCGTGGGCGGAGGAGGCCGATCCCCAGGACGCCCCACTGCGGAGGATGGGGTCCGAGCAGGTGGGGCCGGAGGATCGCACCGCATCGCCGATGCATCAGCGAGAACTCGGCGATGCATCGGCGATGCATCGGCGACGTCGGCGATGCCGCCGGCGTGAAGATCTCGGGCTCCACATCGAGCCGCATCGGCGATGCATCGGAGCGATGCGGCGTGATCCTCCGACCCCATCTGCTCGGGCCCTATTTGGGAGGTCTGGATAAGACCCCCGGCCTGCCAAGTCGGTCAGCGAATCGCGCTTTTTCGGTTCAGGAAGGGGTCTCGCAGTCGCAATGTTTGCCGGCCAGCCCTCGCCAGGCCTGGTCCTGGGTCATTCGAGTGACTCGCTAAAGAGGGTTTGCTCACACTGGATCTCCAATCTACAGGCAAGAAGGGCCCCAAAGCAGGAGCGACCCGTGGTGCGCGGCTTGCCGATCGTTGCATGAGATGTGGCTGCTGCGGGTCGCGGCGCGTGGGCCTGGCAGCCCCAGCGCCCCGCAGAAGCCGCGCACCAGAGGTCACTCTGGCGAAAGGTCATCTGTACATACAGCCGACTCTCGTCGTGACCCTGAGACCCTGGGGCGCTGCAGGGTTTTCACCCCGGGCGTGCCTCCCCCAGTCTGGGCCTCGCAAGGTCCTCTCACAGGTCGATCCGGCTCGACGAGCGCCAATCATCCTCAGAACGCGTGTTAGCGCCAACGTGTGTTTGTCAACCGAAGCCCTTCGATACGGCGCAGAGGGTGCAGCGAGCGCTGATACAAGCTGCGCGCTACCGGCGGAACTGATCCAGCGTGAAACACACATTTGGCTAAAACGCGTCGTGAGGATCATCGAAAGTGTCGCAAGAAGATGGGGCCTAGGGTCCTGGTCGTGGTGTTCCACCATGCTGCTGTGCTTTTGTTCGCGACATTTAGTTTCAAGGGCTAAGACGCCCTGGCGTCGTGAAGAAGTCACGCTCGCGGACGACCGGCGCCTCGGAAAAACCGAGGCGGCCAATCCGTGGCCCCTCTTGGCCTCACGTGCCAAAAAAGTCGTAGTCTTCACCGCCGAGGCTTGGCCGCAACGCCCCTGCAAAGATCAGTGCATCCTCGGGGGCCGTGGCTGCCGGTGCGGCGCCGCTTGCCAACGCCCAGTGCGGCCTCTCAGCCTCCCATGCGGTCGCTGCTTCCCATGTTACGTGCCCCTGTGCGACATCAGACCATCCGCGCTCAGGGGGCAACACCCAGGAGGCCTTCGTGGGAACGCTTCGGAACTACGAAGTGTTCGGACGGATTGAACCAGGATAGGCACCAACTTAAACTGGATCACGGATTGGGCCAGAGCAGGCCCAGAAGGAAATACCAGCGCAGATGCTGGATGTGACCTCCCAAGTGGCAGACACGAGGAAACACCAGCGCCGATGCTTGATATGACCTCACAGGAGTGGCAGACACGAGGAAACACCAGCGCCAGTGCTGGATGTGACCTCCAGGGAGATGCATACTCGAGGAAACACCAGTGCAGATGCTGGGTGTTACCTCCCAGGAGATGCAGACCCGAGCAAACACCAACGCCGATGCTGAATGCGACCTCTTGGGACTTGCAACCCAACCCCGGGCACATGATTCCTTGCCTTTCGGTCATACGGGGACCTGGATGGTCCTGACTCTTGTCCCCGAGCGCCATTTCTTCATCCCCAGCCGTTCTGCTTGCGGCCCCAGGTCCTGGCGACGGCCGCCAGATACCGGAAACTGCCAAGAATCTTTAACCGATGCATCGTTTCACGACGTGAGCGCGTCCGGGAACAGGCCCCGATCCTCGGCGCGCGAGCGCGCGCGCGCGCCGAGGGGGCAGGTGAGAGAGGGTATAGGCTAGGTCTTGTCAGAGGGCGGCCGAGCTTCACAGAAGCCCCCTGCCTTCTGAGAGACCTCGCTGTGGCTTTGAGAAGGCTTCCAAAAAGGCCCGGGGGACAAAACTAAACCAATACTAATATTCCCCGGACCTCTCCCTGGGTGCGGTCTTACCAGGATTTCGATGCGAATTCAGCCGCGACGACGAGGGCATGCGAGGAAGTCCCCCAAAAACGAAAACGAGGCAAGGGCAACGGTAGATGCAACATTTCCTCCTCTGGCCCCCTGCCTGCCTCCCTGGAACCGCCGCCCCTCCGCGCGCGAGTGCGCTAAGACTGGGAACACGGAAAAGCGGCACCACCACTGCCAGGTACTACCAGCCGGAGGAGCCAAGGGGGGGGGTCTCCCCCTGGTGGCGGGGTGCCCCGGTCTCGCTCGAGATATTCCCTGTCCACAGCTCGGGGAGGCATTGTGGACCGCCTCGCTGGAAAAACTCACCCTGGTGGTGGTGGTGTCGCTTTTCCGTCCCCCAATACGACATCTCCGACATGTTGATTCACTTCACGGCCTCAGAGCTCCTCCCTTTCCTGCGGGACTTGCGCCCCAGATCCAGTTTGGTAGCCCAAGGGGCCCGAGTATGGACCCCCGAGGTTGAAAGCGAGGAGCACCCAAGGATTGAAACAAATGCCCCAGCTAAATTGCATTCGCAATACAAGCAGAACTGATCAGGCGGGTGCAGGAATGGAATCAAGCCCTGGACCCCTCCTCCCGAAAGGAGGAGGAGGAAGAGGAGGAGGAGGAGGAAGAAGAGGAGGAGGAGGAACATGTACGCATCGAGGTCTCACTGCCACATGATTAGTGATACTGGATACAGGGTGGACACGACCATGTGCACCTTGGTGTCTTTCCACATAATCCTGTGGTGTTGGGTCCTTGTTATGAAGAGACAACGCCCCGCGTCCAACCTCTCCTCCTCTCCTCCTGCCTCTTCCTCCCACCTCTTCCTACCATCATCCCATTCTGCCATCATCAACTTCCCAGGAACTCCACCGAAGGCCCCAGTGGCTGCGCTCGCATGCGCCCGCCACACTCATTTCGACACACCCCTCACATGTTTAATGGTTCCAGAGGGAGCTCAACCGATGCACGCGCCTTTGCGCGTCCAGACCTCCACCGAAGGTCCAAGTGGCGCAGTTCGCATGCGCCCCCCCCACCCAGTACAGCGTTTTGAGGCCCCAGAGGGAGCTCACCGGAGGTCCCAGTGGCGCAGTTCGCATGCGCCCCTTCCCCCCGCCCAATACAGCGCTTCATGATCCCAGAGGGAGCTCCACCAAGGGTCCCAGTGGCGCAGTTCGTATGCGTCCCCCCCCACCCAGTGGGGCATTTCGTGGCCCCGGAGGGACTCCACCGAAGGTCCCAGTGGCGCAGTTCGCATGCGTCCCCCCCCACCCAATACAGCGAGTCGTGGCCCCGCAAAGAAGGAGCTGCACCGAGGGTCCCGGTGGCGCACTTCGGATGCGTCCCCCCCGCCCAGTACAACGCCTCGTGGCCCCAGAGGGAGCTGCACCGAAGGTCCCAGGTGGCGCAGCTCGCATGCGTCCCCCCCACCCAGTACAGCGAGTCGTGGCCCCAGAAGGAGAGCCACCGAAGGTCCCAGGTGGCGCAGGTCGCATGCGTCCCCCCCACCCAGTACAGCGCTGCAGGGCCCCAGAGGGAGCTCCACCGAAGGTCCCAATGGCGCAGTTCGCAAGCGTCCCCCCCGCCCAGTGCAGCGTTTCGTGGCCCCAGAGGGAGCTCCAACGAAGGTCCCAGTGGCGCAGTTCGCATGCGTCCCCCCCCCCCCAATGCAGCGCTTCGTGGCCTCAGAGGGAGCTCCACTGAAGGTCCCAGTGGCGCAGTTCGCATGTGTTCCCCCGCCCAGTACAGCGCTTCGTGGTCTGCTGGCGCAGGTCGCATGCGTCCCCCCCACCCCCAGTACAGCGCATCGTGGCCCCAGAGGGAGCTCCACCGAAGGTCCCAGTGGCGCAGTTCGCAAGCGTCCCACCCGCCAATTACAGCGCCTCGTGGCCCAGAGGGAGCTGCACCGAAGGTCCCAGTGGCGCAGTACGCATGCGTCCCCCCCCACCCAGTACAGCGCTTCGTGGCCCCAGAGGGAGCGCCACCGAAGGTCCCAGGCGGCGCAGGTCGCATGCGTCCCCCCACCCAGTACAGCGAGTCGTGGCCCCAGAGGGAGCTGCACCGAAGGTCCCAGTGGCGCAGTTCGCATGCGTCCCCCCAACCCAGTGCAGCGCTGCGTGTCCCCAGAGGGAGCTCCACTGAAGGTCCCAGTGGCGCAGTTCGCATGCGCCCCCCAACCCAGTGCAGCGTTTCGTGGCCCCACAGAAACTCCACCGAATGTGCCAGGTGGCGCAGTTCGCACGCGTCCCCCCCTCCCAGTACAGCGCTTCGTGGCCCCAGAGGGACTCCATCGAAGGCTCACTTCGGGGATATCTGGGGTGAAAATCGACGTCCGTAAAATAGCGCTTAGAGTGTTTGTACTCTGAGGCACCAACATGACTGCAGTGTCGGTCTCGAGAACCATCGCCGCTGCACATTCCGGGAACATGCAGCGGCGACGATTCTCCAGCCCTCTTCGCGCGCTCGGTTGCCAGCCACCGAGTCAGATAGCGATTGTTCGCCATTGATTCCGATTGCAGCGGCGACGCCGAACAGCGAAGCAGCGGGCCGCGACTCCAGCGCAGCTGCCGAAAAGGAGCACGGGCTCGCAGCAAACGGGGCCTTTCGGAGAACGGCAAAGGTGGGCGTCCAGAACGCCGCGTCATGAACCCAGAGGTCACACGTTCGCGCGCAGATTTCGGCAAACAAAACGCAGAGCTCGAGGATAAGGACAATCTGAAGCGCGTCTTGAAGCGAGTGTGCGGCGTTGCCGCATCGCTGGACTGGGGGGTGGGACAGCGGGGATATCGAGAGGGGACGGGGGGCCGTCGACGGCCCTTCCGCCCGCGTGCCACGGTGCCCAGGGGCCGCAGCCCAGGGGCCCGGCCCACAAGGCCGCGGATACGGGTCGTTCTATACATGCCAGCCTTCATCCAGTTGCGGAACCACGTGGGATTTTATCGCCGGAGTCTCTGTCTCCCGTTCCACAACCTATTTTGGGGTGCGGCTCGGGTCCGCCATAGACGATATAGCACTAAGGTGCAAACAACAACCTTCGACGGACCGCGCGGATTCCTTGGATCTGCGCAGGAACCCCCTCCCTGGCGTACGGAAGTGGGCGGCGCAGGCGGCGCCACCAGAGGGGCCCAGAGCAGATCCGAGAAATCTGCGAGCACCGCCGACAGTTTCTGCTTGTGTCATTTCTCCTGCCTTCTGTCCTCGGCGGAGGCGGAGGCCCGGGGCCGGCAGGGCCCGGCGCCATGGAGGGCGGCCCGGGGCGCGCCGCGCTGCGCGGGGGCGGGGACGGGCCTGCAGGGTCGGGGGGGGGGGCGTGCGCGAGGCCTCCTCGATCGTCGGTCCATTTCTTGTCCTCCTCTCCCTCACCCTCGCCTTCCTTTTCCTCCTCCGCCTCCTCCTCCTCCTCCTCCTCTTCCTCCTCGCCCTTTTCCTCCTCCTCCTCCTTCTCCGCCTCCTCCTTTTCCTCCTCCTCCTCCACACCTGCTCCTTCTAGATAACTCCTCCCTGTCGCACCCCGAGGCCAAGTTTTGGGGCGGGCCGGGCGTTTCGCGGGAGATCTCTTACCATTTATGACTCCGATTTAAAACATGACATCAGTTTCACAAAAGAAGGGCGGGTGTTTTTTTAATGTGGCTCTCGCTTTAGCACCGCGCACATTCGCTTTTTAAACATACAAGGGCTTCACGGATTGAGGGCGGGTGGTTTTCTAAATGTGGTTCTCGCCTTAGCGCCGCGCACATTCGTAGAACAAAAATTGCAACAGCTTCGCGGATTGAGGGCGGCTGGTTTTCCAAATGTGGCTTTCGCATAAGCGCCGCGCACATTCGTTAAGAAAGCATTGAAAGAGCTTCACGGTTAGAGGGCGGGTGGTTTTCAAAATGTGGTTCTCGCCTTTGCGCCGCGCACGTTTGGGAAAGATACAAGGTTATACGGGTGCAACAGTTATGTTTGTTCTCGGTGTAGAAATCCCCAAAACGGCGCTCTGGCATGATTCTTGATCGTCGAGACGCAGCAGTCAGGTTGATATGTGGCGCTAAAATCCCGAGAACAATGTTTTGGCATGCTTCAGGATCTTCAAATGGTTGTCTTCCAACGAGGCAGCTCCATCAATGGAAATGAGCGGCTGTGAGGGCCCATGAAGACAGAGTTTGGAGGGCGGGTTAATTCCGACATCGTTGATGACCCTTGGTTTTACATTGGTCCTCCTCCTCCTGGCTCTCCTCCTCCATTCCTTTCCCTAAGTTTCCTCTGTCGCACCCCGAGCCCATGTTTGAGGGCGGGCTGTGCGTTTCGCCTGAGACTTCCTCACCACCTAGGACCCTGAAGCTCAAACGTTGACAACAGCTTCACATATGGAGGGCGTGTGGTGTCAAAAGGTGGCTCTCGCCTTAGCGCCGCGCACATTCGTTTCAAACATTTGACAAGGCTTCACGGGTTGAGGGCGGGTGTTTTTTTTCAAAATGTGGTTCTCGCATTGGCGCCGCGCACATTCTTTTTTAACACATTGAGAAAGCTTCACGGCTTGAGGGCGGTTCTGTTTCAACATGTGGCTCTCGCCCCAGCGCCGCGCACATTCGTTTTATAACAAATTGCAAGGGTTACACTGATTGAGGGCGGGGGGTGTTCAAAATGTGGCTCTCGCCTTAGCGCCGCGTACATTCGTCAAACACATTAAAAAGAGCTTCGCGGGTTGAGGGCGAATGGTTTTCAAACTGCTGCTCTCGCATAAGCGCCGCGCGCATTCGTTTTTACAATTTGCAAAACATTCCCGGATTGAACGCGGTTTCGTCTCAAACTATGGCTCTCGCTTTAAGTCCGCGCGCAGTCCTTTTAAACCTTGAAAAAAGTTTTACGGATTGAAGGCGGGTGGTTTTCAAAATGCGGCTCCCGCCTTAGCGCCGCGCACATTCGTTTCAGAAAATAGAAAGAGCTTCACGGATTGAAGGCGGATGGTTTTCAACATGTGACTCTCGCCTTAACGCCGCGCACATTCGTTTTAAACGTTTGAGAAAGTTTCACGGATTGAGGGCGGTTCTTTTTCAACATGTGGCTCTCGCCTCAGCGCCGCGCACATTCGTTTTAACAAATTGCACGGAGTTATACTGATTGAGTGCGGCTGGTTTTCAAAATGTGGTTCTCGCCTTAGCGCCGCGCACATTCGTTTTAAATGTTTGCAGGACGTTTCACGGATTGAGGGCCGTTCGTTTTCAACATGTGGCTCTCGTCTTAGCGCCGCGCACGTTCGTTTCAAATATTGAAAAAAAAAAAAAAAAAAAAAAAAAAAAAAAAAAGCGTCACGGATGGAGGGCGAATGGTTTTTTAACTGCGGCTCTCGCCTCGGCGCCGGGCACATTTTGTTATCACTTGAAAGAGCTTTACGGTTTGAGGGCGGGTGGCTTTCAAAGTGTGGCTCTCGCCTTGGCGCCGCGCACATTCGATTTAGAAAACTGAACGAGTTTCACGGATTGACGGCGGTTCCTGTTCAACATGTGGCTCTCGCCTCAACGCCGCGCACATTCGTCTTTTCAGTCTGAAACAGTTTCACGGGTCCCACGGCCGACAAACCAGACATGGTGTTTGGGAAGAGCTCAGGATTATGAGGGCGCAACAATTACGCTGATTCGCGGAGTTGGAGTCCCAAGATTGGCGTTCTGGCACGATTCAAGATCGCCAAGAGGCAGCAGTCACGTTGACCCGTGGCGTTGGAATCCCGAGAACAATTGCCATGCTTCAGGGTCTTCAAACGGTTGTCTTCCAACGAGGTAGTTCCCCCAGTGGAAATGCACAGTTGTAGGGGCCGTTGAAGAGGGAGCTTAAAGGGTGGGTCTATTCCAACATCGTTGATGACTCGTGGGTTTCCGCTGGTTCTCCTCCTCCTTCTCCTTCTCCTCCTCCGCCTCCTCCTGGCCCTCCTCGTCCTCCGCCTCCTCCTCCTCCTTCTTCGTCCTCCCCCTCTCCTCCTCTCCTCCTCCTAACCCCTCTCCTCCTCCTCCTCCCACGCTCCTCTCCCTCCTCGTCCTTTCCCCTGTTCATCCTCGGCATCTGTCTCTTCATTCCCCCTCCGATGTTAGTTCGGCCTCCCCATCTCCGCAAACTCCTCGTCGTTTTCCTCCGCTCTTCCTCCTAGTCGTGTTCCTCCCCCTCCTCCTCATCCCGCCTCCTTCTCTTCATCATCATCATCGCCCATCTCCTTGACCGAAATCCTCCTGCTGTTTCACCTCGTCTTCCTCGAGTGATGGATGGTATTGAATGGAGAAGGCGAGGGAGAGGGAGGAACACGGGTGGATGGGGGAGAAGGTGGAGGGGGAGGTGGAGGGGGAGGTGGAGGGGAAGCGAGGGATGATGGGGGGACGGGGCAAGCTCCCTCAGAGAGGTCAGGGGAACCCTAGAGGGGTCCGATTCGCTAAACATGTGTACATACAGGTATACATATATATATATATATATATATATATATATATGTATCGCTCGTAGTCATAAATGTATATATGTCGCTTTCGCCGACCTCAGCAGCATGCGAGGGGGAGGAGGAGGGAGGGGGAGGAGGAGGAGGAGGAGGAGGAGAGGAGGACGGGGGGAGGAGGAGGGGGAGGGAGGAGGAGGAGGAGGAGGAGGGAGGAGGAGGAGGAGGAGGGGGAGGGAGAGGAGGAGGGGGGAGAGAGGGGGAGAGAGAGGAGGATTGAGAAGGAGGAGAGACGAGGAGGAGGAGAGGAGGAGGAGGACGAGGGAGGAGGAGGAGGAGGAGGAGGAGGAGGAGGAGGAGGGGGAGGAGGAGGAGGAGGAGGAGGAGGAGGAGGAGAAGGAGGAGGAGGAGGAGGAGGAGCGGGAGGGCACGCGAGCAGCACCTCAGCAGCACGCGAGCAAACCTGTAACTAGAGAGGGGGAACGGGAAAGGGCATGGAGAGGCAGGCTCTTTCGGCAAGCCTTCGGCTCGTCGGACCCCATGAGGGGGGCTCCCATTCGAGCGGAGGGCCACACCCCTGGAGGAAGACGCGGAGGCGCCGAGCAATTCGGCACCGAAGTCAACGCAGCACCACATCTTTTCCGATTCAAGGGTGGGATTGGAACCGATCGAAATCGAATAGGATCGATGTCGATTCCGATTCGATGTCGATCGCTTCCGATTCCGATTCGATTCGATTCGGAATCGATCGAATCGATTCGACCTCGATTTTGACGTACAAACGCATACCCCCCACCCCCAGAGCCCCATGTTTTTGTTGTTGCTTCAGAACGCGAGCATGTCTGGGTATCTCCCATGGCGAGATCACCTGATTTTGGGTGACCCGAAAAAGGGTTCCAGCTGAAAGGGAGTTGTACACTAGATTTGGGGCAATTGCATTGCATATGCATTGCGCCAGATAGTTGTATTGCATTGTATTGCGAATAATCCATTGCACGCGAACATCCAGCAATACATTTGCGCCCCGGAATGAATTACACGCCCCAAATGTATTGCAACCCCACAAATCGATTGCACCAGTCCTATCGCACCACCCCCTTGCCGCTGGACCCCCCTCTTTGGGCCAACCCGACTGATCCGCCGACCGACCCACCGACCGGCCGCCCGGCCGGCTGGCCGGGCGCCCGCGCCGCCTGCGAGGCCGAGGCGACCGTCGGCGTCACACAAGACCTGTGCTGCGCGGCGTTTCACGGGGGACGCGGGGTGGCCAAACCTTGGCGCGCAAGCCCGTGCTACCGCTTCGCGATCAGCCATCTTTGAGCAGGGACCGACCGTCCCGGCATTCCTTGATAGGCCCACCACGACATGTTCGTTGTTCTTAGAAGCCAAGAATGTTCTAAGAACAAGGACGGTGTTCTTGGAATATAAGCCCGGTGTGTTAAAACAAAACAGACTCAACCAGAACTGTTTTTGCATATGTCGTGCAAGCCACACAAGGTTTTTAGAACATTCTTCGGTAGGCCTATAGGCAAGCCAGGACGCTTCGCCACTACTTGATCTGTTTTTTTCCTCGCAAAGCAAGCACACACCAGTTTCAGTCCCTGCTCCGACGATTCACTACGCTCTGTTGTATTGAATCCGCTTCCCCTCATGGGGGCTATACCACCTCCCATTGAAGCGCGCACGGACACGGGCCCGTACAGGTCTGAGTCTCAATCGCAAGAGGCCCGTAAAAAAGCCCTGCGACCTTGAAAAGGTGACCTCGGAGCGAAGTCCGGCGGCCGCTGTGGATTACCCTACAGCTTCCACGCCGAGATACAAATATCACCCAACCGAGTCCCCTACCCGAGGCGGCAGCCCGGGTGCCCAGGCGAAGTGGCACGAGCCACGACGCATCGCCAAATAGGCCAAGTGTAAATTTAAAGGGCACAGATGCCGCACAATCAAAACGCCAGAGGAGGAGGAGGAGCAGCAGCAGCAACGGCAGGAAAGCAGGAGAGCAGAGCGCAAAAGAAGCTACCGAAATCGATCAAACACCGCCGAACTCATTAAAAAAGCCACCGCCGCCGAAACCTAAACGGAACACCTGAGGGCGACTTGAAAACTCGCCCGCACGGCGCTCAGGACACCAGCCGCCGACGCGCGATGGATCGCGGAGGGAACCATGCCCTTTGGATACATCGCTGGAGGAAGGAGGAGGAAGAGACAGGCAGGGGAGGCGGAGAGCAGGCCAACCCCAGCGGGGCTAGCCGGCGCTCCGCCTCCAGGAGGCGAGAGCGGGAGGAAGAGACGAGAGGGGAGGGCCCTGCCAGACCGCGAATTGTATTTCCTGTCCCCACCGCAGCTCCCCGCAGCCAAGTGCGGTTCACGAATCCTCTGGGACTGAACGCCGGATCCTAGTTGACGATGCTCTCGAACGGCGTTGCGCCCGGAGAGCTGGATGATAGCAGGCCGAAGCGTCTGTGCTTGACCAATGATCTGTATGCCAGAAGTGATCCAGCCAAGCTGCAGGCGTGCGTGAAAGTACAAGTCGGAACCTTCCGCGTTACGGCAACGGCCACACGGCCTGGAGGCTGGTGAAACGTCAGATCGTCACTATGTGAAACGCCGGCCGGCACGGCATACACGCAAAACGATCCAGACTGCCCCGTACGGCCGCGCATTCTTCTCTTGGCCTGGTCGCACGAAGCGGACAGAAGCGCAACGAGGAGGAGGAGGAGGAAGACGAGGACGAAGAGAGGAGGGAAAAGGAGCCACGAGGGGAAAAGGTCAAAGAGCGAACGCTTAAATCTAGAACGCATTTTGTCCCAACATGCCTCTGGGATTGCTACAGCTGTCCCGGCCGCGTGGCCGAAAGAAGATGGAAACACAGTTTCGACTCCGACCGATAGCCCAGCTGGTGGTGCAGTCTGTCGGCACCAATTTGCCCACAGAGGCCCGAGAAGAGGTTAACAAAATGTCCTCCCCCGGGCCCCTATTCACCTAATGGCGAAGAATGTGCGCATACATTGGTGCGATGTGTGGCGGTATCCTTGTTACTAAAAAGTTGGAGGGGGAGGGAGGAAGAAAGGAGAAGGCAAGGAGAAAGAGGAAGGAGGCGGGATGGGGTTTCACCTCTGGGCGCCTACGCAGTCGCCAGCTATCCTCGCCCGCGGGTCCGCGAGCGCTGGTACAAGCGGTTCAGCGGTTCGTTCTTGCACGCCTCCTTGAGGCGGCTGCGAAGAAGTGGCCGGCGTCGGAGTTGTCGATGACGCGATGTCGAACGGCGAGGTGAGCCCTGTCACTACTTGATCTGTGCTCTGCCCGCTCCAGAGCTCGCTCCAGCGAAAAGGTCTCCCAGACCCCCACCCCCACGACTTTTTCATGACGTCGACCCCCAAAAGGTCTCGACCTAGCCCGTTTTCCATCCCGAGTCGTTCTTGGACGGCCCCGCGAGGCCCAGCAAGGGCCCCCAGAGGCCGAAAATTGGGAAACACTCCCCGTCGTGACTGTCTTTCCCAGACATGCGACGTCCTGACTTTCTCAGGACGGCGTCCCCGAAGTCCAGACCCTTCCCCAGGGGCCAATTTTCCATCCTGGGTCGTTCTTCGACGGCCCCGGGGCCCGGCGAAGGCCCCCCGGGGCAGAAAATAATGAAAAACTTGCCGTCCTGATTCTTTGAAGGGGAACTGGGACACACAAATAAATAGACACAAATCACCAGATACCCCATATTTTCCAATATTTTCTGGGTTTTCGTCTTCCCCCCCACTTCCCATATTTTCCCATATTTTCCTGGGAGGCGACGATTAATTGTGTGTAGCGGTGTGTGTGTGTGTGTAGCGGTGTGTGTGTGTGTGTGTGCGTTTTCTCCCTTTCCTGATTCCTTCACGACGCGATCCTGTCTGGGCTCACGACGCGAGGGGCCCGGGGGCACGTGCAGTCGCACTGATCGGCCCACCGCCCCACCCACCCGCCGGGCGCCCGCGAGCGCGCCCGCCGCGCCTGCGAGGCCGGGGCCCGGCGCCGCGGGCGGCGGCCCGGGGCGCGCGCGGCCGGGGGGCGGCGGCGCGGGCCCGCAGCGCGCGCGCCTCTCTCGGACGGCCGGAGCTCGCTCCCCTCAGACCTCCTCGGGTCTCGACAAAAAAAAAAAAACAGAGATACAACGCACTCGTAAAAAAAAACTCGCGACGGAGGTGTTTCGTACTGTCTCGGCCTCGAGCGGCCCTCGCCGAGGCCCGGGGCCATCAGGAACCGACTCGGGATGACACACCGGTCCTGGGGAAAGAGTCGAGACTTCCACGGGCCCTGCACCGAAAAAATCACGACGTCGGGTAGGAGGAGGATGACGAGCATGAGGGGGGAAGAGAGGAGGAGGAGGAGGAGGAGGAGGAGGAGGAGGAGGAGGAGGAGGAGAAGGAGGAAGAGGAGGAGGAGGAGGAGCAGGAGGGAAGAGGAGGAAGAAGAGAAGAAGAAGGAGGAGGCGGAGGGAGGGGAAGTGGGAGGAGGAGGAGGAGGAAAAGGAGGAGCTCTGGGAATCACGACGGGAAGGGTGTTTCGCCGTGCCCGGCCTCCTGGAGGCCCCTGCCGGGCTGGCGGGGCCGCCATGGGAGGCCTCCCACGGGTGGGGTCCGAGCCGATGGGGTCGAAGGCTCGCGCCGCATCGCCGACGCCTCGCCGCTGCATCGGCAATGCCTCGGCGCCGCATCGGCGACGTCGGCGATGCATCGGTGATGCCGGCGTGGGGGAACACGGGCTCCGCATGGAGCCGCATCGTGTGTAGCATCGGCGATGCGCCGCGACCCTCGGAACCAGATCTGCTCGGACCCCATCTAGGAGACCCAGAGCCCAGGTTCACAGCGCGACTCGGGATGAAGAACCGGTCCCGGGCAATGGGTCGAGAGCTTTGGGGGTCGACTCTGTGCACAAACCGTGCTGTCGGGGGTATGGCTCCTCCGCCCCGTGCCTCCCTCCTGCCCCTTCTCCCTCCCCGCGCAGGCCCCCTCGTTCCTCCCTCCTCCTCCTTCTCCTCCTCCTCGCCTCTTCCCTGCCGCCTCCTGCCTTCTCCACTCTCCCGCCTCCCGCCTCAACCTCCGCCTCCTCCTCCTCCCCCTCCTCCTCCCTCCCTCCTCTCGCCTCCTCCCCTTCCTCCCTCCTTCCCCCTCCTCCCTCCTCTCGCCTCCTCCCTCCCTCCCCCTCCCCCTCCTCCCTCCTCTCGCCTCCTTGCGTAAAGAACTGGTGGCATATCTTCCTCCCATGGCAGGCGCCTCACAGTCAGGCGGCATTGCTGGACGGGGCACGGATTTCGCTACGCTCGCGGTCTTAGCGCACCAAGCCTACGCAAATAGCCTGCGCATTTCTTCAGCGTACATATTTATAGACGCTGTCTCAGCCTTTTACAGGGCCCTCCGACAGCTCATATTTTACTGCGACTCGCAACAAGCCGACCTCTACTACTTAGTTGCTTCCCTTGATCTCCCTCAGGAGACAGGAGAAGAACTAATAAGACATTTGCTCTCTGCCCCTCCTATTCTGCAGGAGGCTGGTCTCCCCCCGCATCTCCATGCTCAAATCTCGGCTGCATACGAGCATACCTGGGCCTTTTACCCAGGAGCCTCGAGGGTTGCACTCACATTACGTGGCACCATCCCAGGACAGCAGCTCGGAGATGTTCTTTTCAACTTCCTCATGGCCCGAGCCAACAACGAAGCTGTCAAGCAGCTCACCGAATCACCGCTTGCACACCTTATTCTCAATGTCCAGGTGAACAAGGATGCCCCGCGCCCTTTTTTCGCTCATCACAAGGACAATATTGCCTCCGCAGAGACAGAAGTGCACCAATATCTGGACTCATGCTTTTTCGATGATGGTGCATATGCCTTCCTTGGTCCCACTAAGGAGCTTTTTGACGCCATGCCAGCGCTAATGGCCACCATAGTAGAAGCCTACGCGCTCTCAGGCATCAAGCTAAATTTTCAAGTCAACAAAACCATGTGCCTTTTTCAGTTTAGAGGGGAAGCTTCCATATCCCTTCGCCGCAAGCTCTGGGACCCCCTAGGGCTCAATGGGCACATGCTAGTCTCACCTGCTCTAGGGCATTTGCCTTTTTCCCTCCACTTCGCCAGAATATACACATATCTAGGTACGCACCTGGACGAAAAGGGCAGTATAGGCCCCGAACTCGCCCACAGGCGATCGGAGGCGGCCCCCAGCTGGCGTAATCTAGCCAGGCAATTATTGCGCCACTCTTCCTGTACCTGGCTTCATGAGCACTTGCATTTACTGGACTCCCTCATCCTCTCCCCCCGCCTTTTTTAATGCCGCGGTTTGGCCATTGCTCACTGGACCGCAAATAGTCTCCTTACAAGGAGAGCTCATGAGAATGTACAGGCGCTTGCTCCACCTCCCAAGGTGCGACAGCACGGCAGAGCGAGACTCATTTATCCTGGCCAAGGTCTGCAGACCCCCTCTACCGCATATCTTTAGTGCAATGCGTCTGCGCCTCTTTGGCAGGCTCCTCCGCACGGGACCTCCGCACCTCACCTCCCTGCTGGCCAAACTAGCCGCAGACGTCCCGGACTCGTGGCTTGCCCTGGTGCAGAAGGACCTACAGTGGCTGGGCGAATTTTCTGCCAATCTAGAACAAATGCCCTCGCCAGTGTCGCACCTGGACCAATGGGAGGCCCTAGCTCTCCAGTCCCACACAGGATGGAAGCGCCGAATTCGCAATGCCCTTACAGCGGGAGCACAGCATTTCGCTCGCGCAGCACTCGCCGAGGCAGCTGCCAAGCACTTTTTTACCATTACTGTCCCATGTGGGATCCCCCTGCCGGCGGACCATGTACAGCACCCGATCGAGCAGCAACGTGTGGCAGCGCACTACCCAACGGTGCTCACTTGTCCATGGTGCGCGCGCACATTTTTAAAATTTCGAGGGCTAAAGCAACACGTTGCCCAGGCGCATTGGACCTTGTCCCATAGGGTCAAGGGCCTAGTACCGGACACCCAGGTGTGCCCGGCCTGCAACCTCCCCTTTGGCTCACGCGCCAGTCTCATGCAGCACCTCTGTTTCGACTCCTTCATATGTGCTCTCTACCTCCTCTGCCATTCCCAACGCCTTCCTCAAGAGCAAATCACAGCGCTTGCTATGCAACGCTGCGAAAATGCCAAGCTACAAGTAAAGTCAGGCGTAGGTCGCTGGCGAGTGGCACTACCGGCACATCGCGCCAAGCGTGCTACCACACAACACTTTCGTGACTTTGCCAAACGCTTGTCTCAAGCGGACGCGCGCGCCATAATGGCGGCTACAGATTACGCGCTGGACTCTTGCAGCCGTCTCTCTACTTTTTCCCGCCGATGTCCCTCCGCCACTACCTCCTCCTCTCCCTGCGCTGCCTGAATGGCCATTCCAACCAGAGGAGTATTCTGGTCTAGCGACCAGAGAAATTCCAGCCCGCATAAGGCGCAAGGAAATTTTCATCCTCAATCTTTTCTCTGGCCGCAGGCGCGAAGGGGATATCCAGCATCACCTGGAATCATTCACGCCTGACCCCTCTATAGAGGTACATATGCTGTCGGTCGATATTGCTATCGACCCCGACTTGGGCGATCTCACCAAGTCGGAGACCATTAAGCTCTGGCAACAACATATTTATGCCGGCAGAGTGGTTGTTTCAGGTGGGGGCCCGCCGTGCGAAACCTTTTGCGCGGCCCGATGGAAGCCCAACGGGCCACCGCCGCTGCGCACTACCGAGCACTACTGGGGCATCCCCAACGCAACTCCCAAGCAATCCCGCCAATTGCAGATTGCCAACTTGCTACTCGCCTCATTGGTTCTCCTTTTTGCCGCTCATTTGGAAATTGGCACCTCGGCATGGATGGAACATCCATGCCCTGCCCACTGGGAACCCAGGGCGCAGCCTAGCTGGATTTGGAGACCTTTAATGGCCCTGGCTGCTGCTCCGGCTGTCCGCACCACGGACATCGACCAGTGCATGTTCCAGCCGTCTTGCCGACCTCCTAACGAATTCGGCAAAGCACCCACGCGCTTGCTATCGCTACGCCTTCCCTCGCCCCCAGAGCTCCTAAATAACCGTCCCCAAGGGACCAAGTGCACGCACCCACGGGGGTCACATCGTACACTTCGAGGTAAGGACGAGAATGACCGCTTTTTCACTGCTGACAAAAAGACCTATCCTTCTGCCCTTTGCGAATGTCTCGCCCAGGCTATATATCAGGACGTCATTTTACCATTGGTTGACGACCCACAGGATCCTTTCCCAGTCGGACCCCTCGGTTCTGGCTCCCCTCCTCCGCTTCTCCGCTTCCATGACCAGCGACTTTTGGCTAGGCCCCGACTTTGTTGATTCCTCCGCCCCTCGCACCCGTGCCAAAGTAGATGGGGAGCTGGGCCGCTTCCGCAGGCTTTTGGCTCTCTCCAGGCCCCGCGAGCCGCGGCGCCATAGCGACCTCCCCGCAGAGGCTCACGAGCAGCCTGATCCCGCAGATCAGGACTCGGAAGCGGAACAAGAGGCCATGCACTTTTTGGGCACAGCCCCCATTTTTCCCTCCACCCTCCCTCCGCCACCACCCCCGCCCTCCCTAACTCTGGATCAGAAAAGGCGTATCCAGTGCAATAGGGAGCGGGCCAGGCAAATCAGGGCCGAACGTTCCCGTCAAGCGGCACGACCCGTCCCGCTCACGGGAATTTCCTTCTCTCACATGTGGCACCCTGCTTCGCCCGCCCCGCAGGGCTTCAACGCCGACATCTTCGACACTTAGCTGGCATCTCATGTCCAGACGGCCATGGGTGCTGGTGCCGCGTGAAGCCAGACCCAAGCATCCCCCACCGGGCCAATTTCGGTCCGCCTCAGCTCCTCCACCCCTCCTTTCGCCTGCCCAATTCGCCCAGGTAGCCAAAGCGGTGCAGCGCTCTCTATCCAGCACCTCACCTGCCTCAGATCCCCCGCGGCCGCCTGGCGATTTCAGCGGCCCCCCCATGGGTCGAGGCAGGCACATCTACGGGGCCACTTTTCGTCCTCCGCCACCTCCGCCAGCCTTGCCTCCCTTGCCGCCCCCAGAGCATCCCAAGGTGCCTGCTAAAGCAGCCATTCCGGAAGGCTGGATAGGCCAGGCAGCTTCCCCTTTTTCTCCACCCCTTTCAGCATGCACCTCGCCTCCACCCCTGCGCGAGCCTCGCAAACAGTCCCGCAAAGCTGCGCCATACAGGAGCCAGCCAAGCAGGCCTTCTAGTCCCCCAGCATCGCCTAGAAGGCTGGATCAGGTGGACGACGCCTCATATTCCTCTGCCTCCTCACCATTTCCTCCGCTTGACTCTCCAGAGCCGGCGGAACAGTCAGTTGCGCCCCGCGCCTCTGCAACTCGCAAGCGCAAGCAGGTCTCATTTGCGGACGAGTTCACGGCCAAGCCCCTCAAGGTGGCCCATAATTCGCGCTTGCGCACCGGGCCGCGCAAAAGCGCGCTCAAGCAGTCTGCGCCGATACGCAGGGAACCTGCTGAGGCACATAGCAGCCCGCAGGAGTCCCTCGGCACGCTGACACCTCCAGCCTCTCCTCCCCCTAGGCACCATAGGGCTCGCAAGGCCAAGGCGCACCGCGCGGCCCAGGCAGCGCAGCGCTCACGTTCGCCTGCCAAAGCGACTGATGCAGCCTCGGACGAGCAGCCTATGCCACAGCGCCGAGATCCAGTAGAGGCTCAAAGCAGCCAGCAGGATTCCCACGGCCCGGCCTCGTCACCAGCCTCACCTCCTACAAGGCACCACAAGGCTCGTAAGTCTCACCGTTCTGACCATGTAGCTACGCGCCTGCCGCCTACAGTCGCAGCTGCAGCTGCGTCAGCCGCAGCAGCGGACGAACAGCGCAGCTCATTTCTCAAGGAGCATGAGAATAAAATTGCTCAGCTCAAAGAGGAGCATAGGCAGGACCAGCTCCGTATCGACAGGATACACAGGGAGCGCCTTAAGATGCAGTTGCGAGATGGCGAAAGCCTTTCGCATTGCGGTCAGCGTCTGTCGCCCAGGAGGCCGCGCAAACCTCATGAAGGAGGTGAGGCTGCCAGGCGCTAGACCCTTGCCAGGCAGCTAGCCCCCAGCCTAAGCCTAACCTCTCCCTCTTTCCTCTATCAGCTCCCCTTCCTGCCTCATCCCCATCAGGCCATGAAGAGCGAGCCCAGTATCCTGGGCAACGCCGATGCAGACGAGGACGTGCCCGCTGCTGAGGCGTACCCGGGGCAACAATTAGACCCGCGAAGCATCGCGCAACCAGCCTCTCGCTTGACTTCCTCATGGAAGCATCTGGCTGAGCGGCTTCTTTTGGCTCACCAGCAAGTCTACCGCTTTCTCAGCGGCGGCGCAAGGCGCCACGCACTCATTCTGTCTCCCACCACGGTGCACCAGCATAATGCGGTGCCCCAGTGGCAAGCCACATGGCAGCTCGAGAGCGGGCCGCCCGCATGGCCACACGCGCGCTCCTTCGTGGGCCCTCTGCTTCACTTAGATTTGCCCACGGCCGTTAATCGCACACTCGAGCGCTGGCATGGCCGATGGCGCGAGGCCAACTCCCCTAACCTACTCCACATCTACCCCCAATGTGCTGCGGGGGACGGTCCCTGCGATGCCCGTTTCTCACCCACCATAGGGCTAGTTACAGCTTACGTGCCGAACCAACTTTTTCTGGTCCTACTTCAATCGGGGGCCTGGGAGCAGGCCTCCCTCAGCCCTCACAGGCTTTTGCAGGATGCAGCGGCTGGCAGCCCCATCCTTATAGACTTCCAGGCCATGATCATGGTTCGACCATTCTGCCTCCCGCTGTCCCACCTCGCTCGAATCCTCCGCCTCCCCGAACCCTAATCCCTCAGGCCATGCCGACCCCAGAGGCGCAGCACCTGCCGCAGTTCGAGCACGGCGACTTCCGCTGCGCCCCCGCTGAAGCAGTGCCACCACCGCCTACAGCAGTGCAGTGGCTGGTAGTAATAACGACAGGCCACATTTCGCTTTGGTCCCCACTGCCCATCAATGTAGGGCTCCTAATGGAGCAATTCCATGGGCAGGAGACCAGGCTGCCATCCTCTGTGGAAAGGCCGCGCTTTTTTCACCTCCCCATTCTTCAGGAGATGGATGCACGGCCCATCCTATTTGGCACGGGCATACCCTACCGCACCGGCCTTTCGTTGCGGGTCAACATGCGTAGTGGTAACATCCTCATCCCTATAGACTCCGCACCAGGCCAGGCGTGCATCAGTCGGCCCGTCAGGAGGGTCCTCCTCCACACAGATGCTAGCACAGGCCAGCTAGGTTTCACTCACATTTGGCCGCCGTTGGCTTATGGGCTATTTCTTTTTGTTTCCTTGGCCCCCCCCCCCTTCTCTCAGCGCGCCCCACGCCGCCATGGTGCCCATGCCTCCCGCGGGTGGTTCCGCTGCGGCCGCGGCGGAGGCGGGCGCGGCCGAGGCCAGCAGGGCGTCGCCTGACACGCGGGAGCTCTTCGGCCTCTCAGGGGACACATACGCCGGTTCGGCTTGGCAGGGCTCCCAATGCACGGCCGCCACGCGCGAGTTCAAAAAGTGGTGGCCCTCCACATACCCGGGCGAGTGGAAGATGCCCAACGGCATGCTATACCCGTTCGTCTGGAAGCTCAAGTCGCTGGACGTCATCGACGGCCAGGTCGTCGAAACCTGGGACTGGGAGTGGATCGAGACCCCAGGCCTGGCGACCATCTCTGAGGTGGAGGCCATGCTGAGGAACCACTACAACCAGCAGCAGGCTGCCGCGCAAGAGGCCCAGGCGCGTGCGGCGGCGACAGCGGCAGGTCTCTCGGCGCTCTCGGCTGCCGCCCGCTCTCTCAACCCGTCGCCCTTCAGTGCCTGAGCGAGCCACGCTAATGACGCATCAGTCAGCGCCCTTCTAGGTCGTCCTAAGCGACCTCGGCGCAACTAGCAGCGTGCATACTTAGGTGGTGGGCTCGCCTAATACTTTCCTTTCCACATCCTTTCAGCGTCTTCTCTCCACCTCGGCAGCCCACCACCTAAACAGCTGGAGCCATGCCGCTCCAACTCAAGGTCGGTCGAGCCGTCCTGCATAGCTGAGTTGTAGACCACGCGAGTCTAACAGCATCCAGCCCATCCCGTCATTGTGCGGCTCTGCAACCTCGGGCAGCCCCGCTAACAGTGAGGCGGCTAAGCGCCGCTCACATATTTCAATTCGCAGACTCGCCACGGCTGAGTCCTCACGCATAGGTGGTGGGTTAGCACACTGCTCAGTTCCTGGTTTGCCTGCAGCCCACCACCTATTCAGCCCAAGCCTTCTTCACTCGAGCCAAACTATAACAAAGGAGACACCGCGTCTCCAATTTAAGGCCGGCCAAGCCGGCATACATTCCGTTGCAGTGAGTCCTTCGGGTGCACACGCACTGCAACTCTTGCGGCATCAGTCGACACCATCTCAGGCCTAAATGGGATGGGCGCCCATGGCGCAACCGTCAATGCGCCGCACAGGGGCGGAGCCGCCTAATACCTACCTGGCAGCCCACCTAGCGCTCTTTTCTCCACCGGCCCCTCTTTTAGAGGGCCCTGTCCAGGAGTGGCCGCCATTCATGGGCGCGACTACTCACTTTGCCGCACTAGTGCGGCCAGCGCAGCACATTTTAGCAGCCTCGCTAAACAGCGATCGGCTAAGCTCACACAGCAATTCGCAGACTCGCCACGGCTGAGTCTAGGGGGTGGGCTGGCCTAATACTCTTGGTTCGCCCTGGCAGCTCACTACCTAGACAGTCCTAGCCACAAGTGCCTCATGAGAGGACCGTGGCCTCTGCCCCGGCGCATCTCTTTGGCCCCCATCCAGGTGTAGCAGGGTCCCCTTGGTCCCTGTGTGCCTGTGAGGGGCCACACGGAGGTGGGTCCCTGTTGTCTGGTCTCGGCTAGCGCCCAGGCACACCCACCTCCCCGCCGCGGTAGGCCACGCGAGTCTAGCAGCATCCAGCCTATCCCGTCAATGTGCGGCTCTGCAACCTTGGGCAGCCCCGCTAACAGTGAGGCGGCTAAGCGCCGCTCACATATCTCAATTCGCAGACTCGCCACGGCTGAGTCCTCACGCATAGGTGGTGGGTTAGCACACTGCTCAGATCCCGGTTTGCATGCAGCCCACCACCTATACAGCCCAAGTCATCACACGAGCCTAAACAAAGGAGACACCGCGTCTCCAATTTAAGGCCGGCCAAGCCGACATGCATTCCGCTGCAGTGAGTCCTACAGGTGCACACTCTCACTGCAACTCTTGCGGCATCTGTCGTCACCATCTCAGGCCTACGTGGGATGGGCGCCCATGGTGCAACCGCCAATTCGCCACACAGGGGCGGAGCCGCCTAATACCTACCTCGGCAGCCCAACTAGCGCTC
>CAUYUJ010019760.1:359644-369644 GCA_963575745.1 Prorocentrum cordatum
AGGTCTGAGCAGCGCTTGGCCCCTGGGGGGGGGGGGGGGGAGGCGGGCCCCCAACGCTGCCCCCCCAACGCTGCCCCTGGGAGGAGAGGCCCCTCCCTGGCCCCCCTGCCCCCTGCTCCTGAGGGAAGGACCCCCTCCATCCCCCTGCCCCCTCTGCTAGGAGCCAACTCCTGTTCGTTGAAAATTAAGGATTGAAGGCGATTCAGCCCGATGAGAGGGCCACTTCACTGGACAAGGCCAGATTAGGCCCAAGATAAAGCCAGATGAAGCCGGACAGGACTAAACCCGATCAGCCCAATTTGGGCAAGTTCAATCGACCGCGAACATACCAGGGCCGATGCAGACCTCACAGAAGTTGCATCCCAATCTCTGCATTCCCAGACCCCCGACGTCATGTTTTTGCATGACGCCGACCCCCAGAGGTCTCGACCCCTTTCCCTGGACAGGTTTCTCGCCCCGAGCCGTTTTCGGACGGCCCCGAAGCCCACGGTCAGGGCCCCCAGAGGTCGAACTCAGCGAAACACCTCCCGTCGTGATTTTGTTCACAGCCTGAGGGGGTCTGGGCAACGCTCGCTCTCAGGAAGGGGGTGGGCGACAGAGTCGCCCTCGCAGGCGGCCACCTCCGCCCAGACCGTCGTCGCTGGGGGTCATCGTCCTAGTCGTCGTCGTCGTCGTCATCGTCATCGTCGTCGTCGTCGTCCGCGGGCTGTCGGCTGTCGGCTGTCGGCCCTCGGCCGTCGTCGTCGGCGTCGTCGTCGTCGTCGTCGTCGCCGCCGCCGCCGCCGCCGTCCTCCTGTGGCGGTCGCGGGTGCCCCCCTGGGCTCGCCGCCGATCTAACCCACCGCGGGGGCCCCGCGGGGGCACCAAGGGGTCCCGCCGCCGCGGGCCTGCGGCGGCGGCGGCGGGGCGCCCGGTCGGGCGCGCCCCAGGCAAGGCGGCGCGGCCCCGGGGCGCGCAGGCGACCGCGGCGGTGGCGGGGCGCCGGCGGAGAGGGGTCCTCGCGCGAGACGACGACGACGACGACGACGGCGACGACGGCGGCGACGGAGACGGCGACGACGACGGCGACGACGGCGACGGCGACGGCCACGACGTCAACGTCGACGTCGACGTCGGCGTCGGCGACGGCGACGGCGACGGCCGACGACGACGACGACGGCGGCGACGGCGACGGCGATGACGACCACGACGATGACGTCGACGACGACGACGACGATGACGACGACGACGACGACGACGGCCTTTTCAGGGGAGCCACTTACAAAAATTAAAGCACGGCGAAGCCAGGGGGCTGAAGGAAGGATCGCCCAGGGCCCAATACGGTCCCCCAAAAACGGCCCCCGCTGGGCCCCCAAGCAGCTCTGGGACCCCCACAAAAATCCCCAGATATGTGCCCAAGAAGCCGGCGAAACCTCAACAGTGGATTCCGCGCCTCTTCTGGACGTCGGCGACCCTTGGAAGCCGAAATTGGGATTCGCGGGGCGGCGGGCGACCAAAATCCCGGTGGAAACGTCGAAGGACGGGCCGCAGAGGCAAGGGCCCAGTCCCTTTTCTAGGAACGCGCACATTTTCAAGGGCACCTTAAGGTACCATTAGAAAGGGCGCGCGTCCGTAGACAAAATAGAGTGAGGATAAGTCGAGAATCTCCGAAACTTTGCGGCTCTAGACGATGTATCGGGCGCCGCGGCCTTCTCATAGCCTTCCGGGGCTCTCTGAGAGCGTTCCGGAACGCTCTGGAACGGATCCGTTTCCGTCCTAGCCCCGCCCGGGGATCCAGATCTCCGCGGGCGTTTTCCCGGATTCTGGTCTGCACAGCCCGTCATCGGGCGAACCAAAAATCACGGCGGACCCAGACGCCCCTCGCTACAAAACACCTTGGCGAACGCATCCATCTCCGCGCCCTCCGGTCTGAACTCCGGGGCGCGATCCGGCGGGAACGCGGTCGCACGCGCGCGTTCCGCGCCGGGCATCCGCGAAAAAACGCCGCGCGTCCGCGGGGGCGGTCTATAGGGGCCCAGCCCGCGAGGCCGGATCTCGCCCACGACCAACAGAATGCACGGCGAACCCGGGCGCCCCTCGCCTCGCGGGGGGGGGGGGGGACACGAGCAACGCACCCTAATTGAGCAAAGGGCGAAGAAGCGGGCGTGGAGGCGCGCGCTGCCGAGCAGAGCCCCCCAAGGAACCGCGACGATCTCGAAGTGGTGGGATTTCCGACATGTTGCTTTCCTCGAGCTGTACCGCGGGGAAGCATCACCGAACGCTCGCGCGTCATCGACTGTCCGCGCGCCGCCTGTCCATGACACTGCATCGCGCCAGGCGCGCCGCGGGAGCGCGACCAACGCGACCCCCGAGCCAGGCCGCCATGCGACCGCTATGGAACTGATCGCCGCGATGGCGTTTCGTTCCGCGGTCGTTGGGCATAGGCGGAGCGCCCAGCCGTCGACGTGCAGACGGAATCGGCGCGCGCATAGCCGTCGAAGTGCTAGGCGCTGCCCCCGCTGCGCGGCCGATAGCTTGCGCGGAAAAAAAAACGCCTCCCAAGCTGATGTAACATAGAAGGCGCCAGCGCGGGACCGACGGACCACAAAAACAAACCACTTTGGAGACCCCGCGCGAAGAAGAAACGCTCGGGCGCGAGCGCTGCAAGGGGCTGTTGGATCTCATGCCCGCGCAACTCGAGCAAGCTCCGCTCCGGGGGCGTGGCGCTCGTGGAGCCCACCGCGGGCGCGGGGGCCGCTGGCGCAGAGTCTGCCGCAACCGCGACGAGGGCCCGCTGCTCTCCCTTGGGGTCAGTGGCGCGCGGCTGCACTGGCGGCGGAAAAGAAGGGCCCGACGGCAAACGTCGGCTTCGAAGCCTCAGCGGCCGCGGGCGTGGCGGTGCAGTCCCGAACCCACTGCGCGAGGCAGCGCAGCCCGCCACGAGGGCATCCTTCTCAACCGAGCCGGGGTCGCCGGGGGAGCCCCTGCCCCCCCCCGATCCCCCCGCCGCCGTTCTGCGGCGCCCTCCCTGGCCCCCCCCCCGTTCGGCCTCGATTTGGGACAATATTTAACCCCGTTGTTGCCCACTGTGTTGGCTTCCCTTCCGCGGAAACGCATTTGTTCGACCACGATTGTTCTCACAATTGAATCAATAACGAAATCGTGCTCAAAACCGTGGGTGGTTTCGTGGGGGGCGCGGAATCGTCACTGAAAATCGCGGGCGAAATCGTGGCCGAAATCGCGGGCAAAATGGGAGCCGAAATCGCAAGCGAAATCTTAGGCGCAGAATCCTTCCCGGTGCGCCGGCATGCCAAGCAGGCGTGCCCGCGCGAGGCGTGCGGAGATCTCCAGCGACTGCCTCACAATATTTCTACTTCGCTCGCGCGGGGCGGCCCCTGGGGGCCCCTGGACCCAAGGTACCCCGGCTAGGTCGGGCCAGAGATGGTTTTCCTCCTGGGCGCGGCTTCCAGGCGCCCCAAAAAACGATCCAAGAGGACCCCAATAGGCGCCCAAGACGGTCCAAGAGGATTCCGAGTCGTCGAACGATCGGCCCGCGACACCCACGATGGCTTCCAGACGCCTCACGACGCGCACAAGACCCCCGAAGAGGCCACCGCGAGCTGAAACGATACCCGAAAACGCGATGCTGAACTTGAAAAGAAAAAGGGGCAGAGAGACGAGGCGGAAACAGACCGGGGGCGACACCGATCAAATGACGCGTCGAGCCGAAGAGCGCGTGCGCAAGCCGCACGCCGAATGCCGAACATCAGACCGGGTCGGCGACACAACAGCTTCTGAACAAAGAAAACCGAACAACTTTAAACTATGATATTCTCTGCCACGGGTAAACGCAAAATCGTTGCACCGACCCGCTTGGGGGACGCAGTTTCATGACGTATGAGGTCGGCTAGTGGAAACGTGCATTCCTATAGGTAGGTATTCCTAGGGAGTCCGCGGGAAGATGCAGCGGGGACAGGGCTGAGAGCACGGCCATGCGCACATGGTGCATCTTTTACCAAAGATCGTGGCAGTCTGGACCAACCATGTAGCCGGCACTGAGGCGACCGCACGATTCCGCAATCAGTTGTGAGGAAGTCTCAGGCGGTCTCGGGCTCCCTGCACTTCCTGTAGGGTGTGGCCCTTCCTGCCACCATTCGGACCCTCCAGCGGAACGCTGCTGGGGAAGAGCACGGAGAACCCAGGCACCACCCCCGCGTCGGGAGGAGGAGGAGGAGGAGGAGGCGGAGGAGGAGGAGAAGGAGATGGAGGGGGAGGAGGGGGAGGAGGGGGAGGAGGGGGAGGAGGAGGGGGAGGAGGAGGAGGAGGAGGAGGAGGAGGAGGAGGAGGAGGAGGAGGAGGAGGAGGAGGAGGAGGAGGAGGTTGTGTTCGGCCTCCGGGGACCCTCGCAGGGCCCCTGGGGCAGCCACGGACGGCTCAGCATGAAGAGCAAGGCTCGAGGCAGGAGCCCAGACCTCCGGGGACCGCGTCGTGGGAAGAGAGATCGCACGACGAAGGAAATGTCCAGGTTCCCGATGCCCGGGGACACGCGGGAGATCCCACCGCACCGCCGGTGCATGGGCGACACATCGGCGACGTCGGCGTGAGGAAAACCCAGCTCCACATCGGGCCGCATCGCTGGCGAGTCGGCGATGCAGGGCGATGCTCCGACGCCGTCGACTTGGGAGGCGTGGAGGAAACAAGGAGCTGGCGATGCGGGGCGACCCTCCGACGCCATCGGCTTGGGAAGCGTGGAGAGAACGAGGAGCTGGTTCTGGGCTGAAGTGCAACTCGCGGCGCCACTTGTCACCCGCCTGGGTCCTTCGAGGGGCCTCTCCGCCGTCACGGCCAGATTCGCCCCGACGAAGGCACAGGCAGGCATCAAGACGTCGTCGTCGTGGCCACAGGAGGCCTTCCAAGCCCTTCGACGCCGTGTTCGTGGCTCGGTCCCGGCGGGCTTCCCGCAATTTCGGTCTGGTGGGGGACGTCCTCGGGACTCCCGGGGCCATCAGAAATGCATCCCGTGCGAAAAGCTGGCCCTGGAGAAGGGATTCGACCACTAGGGCATCGGACTGAAAAGCAACGAAAAACAGTCAGGGATGGCTTGATGCGTAGACTCTCAGTGGGGAGGGGGGGAAGGTGGGGGGGGCGGATGAGGCTCACAGGGGAATATGGACTTCGCGCAAGTCGAAACTCACGTGCACACGGCTTTTGCTCAGCAATATTGTTTCGAACGGCGGTTGGGCACGCCCGCAACGGAGAATACCAATCAGTGACTGTTCTGCGAAAGCCGACGGCTGACGCTGTTGGACAGACTGCGTTCGGCCCAACTGGGCGTCGCCCGCAGCAACGCCGACAGCGTGTCCTGTTCAAAACGGGCAGGCGCTGATGCCAATCTTCGGCCTCGTATTCTGTCTTCCCCGTGTCGGTCCTCCAGCCGAACCGAAGCGGGTGCGGTGAGTGGGGGCCAAACTGAATGCAAGGCGCAGGCCTGAGGAAGGAGGCCGCGCCACTCAGGCCCAGTACGCAGTGCAGATACGATGTGCAGGAGCAGTGGCAACACCGCCGCCGCTGAGCCGCCGGGGACGACAGCCAATAGTACCGAGCGCCACGCACGAGCAACGATTCCTTGAGCTCGGCGAGGCATTCTTTCGACCCGCGGGTCGAGAGCGCACCTCTTCCGGTCGAAGCTGAGCGGGCCGCGCGAAGCTTGAATTAACCAGAGATGGGGGAGGAAAAGGGGGGCGCAGCCTCAGAACGAGGCCGGGAGGAGGAAAAGCCTCGGAACCAGGCGGTGCCGAAGCCGACGTACTTGCAAAGGAGCGGAGCTCGACGAAGCAAACAGAGGACGCGCCCAGCGGCCGCAGGAGATCTCGGGCCCCCACCTCGCCACCCGGTGTGATCCGCAGGAGCAGAGCCGCGCGCAGGGCGCGCACCGACGCACAAGCAGGCGGGACACGAGGAAGCCAGGCGGCCACCCTGTCGGGGGAGTGCTGCGCGAGCGTGCCCTTCCCCTGATTCATCAAAATTGGGGATGGACAGACCTCCCTTTAGTAAAACGTGGTTTAGTGAAAACGACCTGAGGCCCAAACCTGGCGGGCGCAAGCCTGGAAAATAACGGCCGCGGCGCCCTCTCGAGACCCGAAAACGGACAATTCACTAATCGACGTGTCACTGTTGGGGGTTCTGTCCACCCCCGACAAAAAAGGACCTCTAACACTTTGGGCGGGGACCAGAGGAAGGACGACCAAACACAACAGGGATAAGGGGGTCCCGTCTGCAGAAGTATCAGACCAAACCGCCCAGAATAATTGTCCCTGATGCGAGCGAAGACGGGGACCTCAGTGAGGCCACGTCTTCATCGTCTTACTGGGGTTAGGGGTTCATTTGTCTTTTGGAAGATCCCCCTTGACATCTAAGGCTATAGCCGTGCTGCTTCTACTCCAGCGTCAAGGTCAGCCCGCTCGCTTGCTGGCACGCACACCCGCCCGCTGGCGAAGACGACCGCCTGTGCCACTCCCCCTTGAAACGATTTCAATTGAGCAGGGACCGACCGTCCCAACATTCCTATAGGCCTAACACGAAAATTTCGTAGAACCCCAAACTGTTCTAATAGCAAAAACAAAATAATTAGGACATAAGCCCGATGTGCTAAAACAAGACAGTCTCGGCCAGAAATGTTCTAGGAACATTTCGTGCAGACCACAACAAATTATTATAACATTCTTTGGTGGGCATATAGGCAAGCCAGGACGCTTTGCCACTGCTTGATTCCAGGGGAAGGGGTGCGCACGAAGAGCCTTAGATTTCAATGAAATCTAAGATTAGCCGCTGGAATCGAAGCAACATGGTTAGCCTTCTATTTCGATGAAATCTAAGACCAACCGTGCTGCTTCTGTTCTGGCGTCAGGGTCCGCCCGCCTGCTTGGCTGGCACGCACACCCAGCCGCTGGCGAGGAAAAGACCGCCGGCGAGGGCGACCACGACCGCTGGCGAACAGCCGCCAGAGAAGACGACGACGACGACGACGACGACGCTGGCCCCCAAGGACGACGGCCTGGGCGGAGGCGGCCGCTTGCGAGGGCGACTCGTATGCCCCCCTGCTCGCCAACCCCTCTCCTGAGAGTGAACTTTACCCAAACCCCCTCTCGCTGCGAACAGAATCACGACGGGATTCTTGTGCTGCTATTTTCGGCCTCTGGAGGCCTTCTCTGGGCCACGGGACTGTCAAGAAACAACTCGGGGCGAGAAACCTGTCCCAGGGAAGGGGCGAGAGACCTCTGGAGGTCGAGATTGCGAAAAAAAAAAAAACGACGTCGGGGGTCATCTGGGGCGCCCCCGTGCGGCGGCGAGTGAGGGGGGGGAAGTGAGAAGGAGAAGGCCTCCTCAGAAGGTTCGGAAGTCCCCAGGCCTTCTGAGAAGTTCTATAGGCCTTCCCCGAAGACAGCAAACGACTTCTCAGGAGGCGCGAGGGCTTCTGAGAAGTCCCGCCGCCTTCTGGGAAGCCAGGCGGAGGCTGGCAAACCCGTGGCTGCTAAAACGGAGCTCCGGGAACTTGTTACTTTTCGTATGGGAAGCAGCCCGTTTAGTTACTATTTAGCGCGTTGAGTGTTGTTACGGTTATTTGTTATTTCCTCCGGCAAGACCCTTCTAGCAGCCACGGATTTGCCAGCCTTCGCCCAGCTTCCGACCTTCTGAGAAGGCCCTCTCCTTCTCGCTTTCCCCCCCCTCGCTCGCCGCCGACCCCGGCTCGCCCGCCCGCGCCCCTCCTGAGAGTGAACGCTACGGGGGGGGGGCAGGCTCAGGACCATGAGGAGGAGGAGGAGGAGGAGGAGGAGAAGAGGAGGAGGAGGAGGAGGATGATGATGATGATGATGGTGATGGTGATGGTGATGGTGATGGTGATGGTGATGGTGATGGTGATGGTGATGATGATGATGATGATGATGATGATGATGATGATGATGAGATGATGATGATGATGACGAGGAGGAGGAGGAGAGGAGGAGGAGGAGGAGGAGGAGGAGGGGCAGGCTCAGGACAGGAGGAACCCAGGAGAGGAGGAGGAGAGGAGGAGGAGGAGGAGGAGGAGGAGGAGAGGAGGAGGAGGAGAGGAGGAGAGGAGGAAGGGAGGAGAGGAGGAAGGTGAGGAGGAGGGGAGGAGGAGAGGAGAGGAGGAGGAGGAGGAGGAGGAGGAGGAGGAGGAGGAGGAGGAAGCGGGAGGAGGGGTGGGGCCTGGATCTGCGACGCCACGACTCGTCACGACGCGTGCCCCCCGGCGAGCAGCTCTCGACATGCAGCGTCCGGCGACACGTCGCCGATCACTCGGCGCGACAGGCCCGCGATGGCGAAGACGAGCGCTCCCGGGCAGGGCCAGGGCGGGCCCGTCGCGCCTACCCTCGGCCATGCATGGTCGATCGGGGGCCGATGCATCCCGCCCCCCCCCCCTCGGAGCCGAACCCCCCGCTGGACGGTTTCCCCCGGGGCCGTATGCGACCCGAGGAGGGGAGGGCGAGGAGGGAGAGGAAGAGGAGGAGGAGGAGGAGGAGGAGGCGGATGAGGAGGCGGCGGCGGCGGCGGCGGCGGCGGCGGCGGCGGCGGGGGCGGCGGCGGCGGCGGCGGCGGAGGGAGGAGGAGGAGAGAGGAGGAGGAGGAGGAGGAGGAAGGAGGAGGAGGAGAGAGGAGAGGAAGGGAGGGAGGAGGAGGAGGAGGAGGAGGAGGACGAGGAGGAGGTGGCGGGGGAGGATGAGGATGAGAACGGGTCGACTAAGCCCTTCGCAGAAACCCTCCCCCCCACCCTCCCAGAGCGAAGCCCACCGCTGAGCCCATTCTCCCACCCTCCCAGGACACGCCGCTCCTGTGGCCAGCGGCGGCGCGCCCATCCGCGCGATGCTCCTCGGCTGCCCACGAGCGCCGCTGCTGCTGCTGGTCGCCACTGCAGCCACTGGCCGCCGCAGCCCGCCGCCGCCGCTGGGCGCCGGCGGCCGCCGCTGGCCGCCGCTGCCGTCGTTCCCTCAGGTCGAAGCTCGATGCTTCCATGTTTGTCAGTGCGTGGGCCCTGGCGGTCTGGACCACTTCCCCAAACCTGGTGTTTCGTCCTGAATCCTTGTTTGACGTCCCCGAGGCCCGGCGAGAGCTCCAGGAGACCAAAAAACAACCAGAACCTGGCCGCTCCAATGTTTCTCAGCGTCGGATCTCCGGGAGTGCAGCGTCGGAGCCCGGCAGCGGCCTCCGCAAGCATATGCCGCTGGTCCGGGTGCCCCGACTCTGCGCGTGGCGCCGCCGAAACGACAGCTCGGCCAGGAGGGCGGCCTGTGCCTGCCCGAGGCCCTCGGGCACCCCGCAAAGGCCACGGCGGCCAGCTGCTCTTCGGAGCTCGTGCCGTCGCCAGCGCATCGTTGGCCCGCTCTGGTCCCCCCCCCCAGAAGAAGAAACAACGGCATAAGCTTAACTCGGGCCTGTCCCTCTACATACAAGACGAATATTCAGAAATGTAGAAAAATAGTCGGCGGACAATTTTTCTGTTTTTCTTTGATCATTTTGTGTATTTTGTTACATTCTTTGTTTTCCTCCAGAATCCGCCTGTAGGGGGACATGCCCGACCTGAGCATAAACGTAAAACTTTTGTCGCTCCGCGCGGAATTCTTGGATCTGCGCTGGATCCCCTCCCTGACGCGCGGAGCGCGCCAGGGGCGGCGCCGGAGGCGCCGCTGGGGGGCTCAACGCGGATCACAGACATCCGCGCGGAGCGCCAAAAGTTTATGTTGATGCCGTTGTGTCTTCCTCGACCCCCTCTCCACTCCTCTCCAGTCCATCTCTCCTTCTCGCCCAGGGCTCCGCGCCGTCCTCCTCCAGGACCTCCTCGCCTCTCGGGCTCCCCCTCCCCCTGCGAGGCCTGGGCCCGCCATGTGCAGGGCCGCCGCGCAGCAAGCACAGCCTCCTCCTTCTTGCCTCCCTCCCTCCCCCGCCCTCCCTCCCTCCCCCCCTCCAGCCCCCCCTTCCCCCCTCCACACTCCCCGCCTCC
>CAUYUJ010019760.1:374644-387144 GCA_963575745.1 Prorocentrum cordatum
CCCGAAGGTGGACGAGCGCGCTCGACTGCTCGCAGAGCAACGCCTCGCACATGGCCTGGAACCGCCGAGGGGGATTCACGATCCGCTACATCGAGGCAGGCGTTGTTTTTCGGATGTTCACATGCCCCCACGATATGTTTCACGACGTCGACCCCCAGAGGTCTCGACCCCTTCCCCGGGACCGGTTTGTCGTCCAGAGTCGTTGTTTCACAGTCCCGAGGCAGGGTGAAGGCCCCCACAAGGCCGAGAAGTCAGAAAACACCTCCGGGCATGATTTTCCACGACGCGAGGCGCCTGGGTTCGTGATCCAGACGCTTGTTTTTTTCGTATATCCGCGTGCAGGCACGTTGCGAGTCACTGGCCGCCCTCGGTGAGAAGGGGGCGGCCTCCTCCTCCTCCTCGTCCTCCTCCTCCTCCTCCTCCTCCTCCTCCTCCGCCTCCCCCTCCTCCTCCTCCTCCTCCTCCTCCTCCTCCTCCTCCTCCTCCTCCTCCTCCTCCTCCTCCTCCTCCTCCTCCCCCTCCTCCCCCTCCCTCCTCCTCCTCCTCCTCCTCCTCCTCCTCCTCCTCCTCCTCCTCCTCCTCGAAGGTCGAAGCGACACGCAAGAGAAACGAGCAGGGGCCGGCGGCCTGCGGTGCCAGCGGCGGGCCAGGGCTCGCGGCGTCGGGGGCTGGGGGCGCGGCGCCGGGGCGGGCGCGGCCTCGGCTTCGCAGCGGCGTCGGGGGGGAGCGGGGGGACGAGCGGCGAGGGAGAGGGGTTGGGGGCCTTGGGGGCCTTGGGGGGAGGGAGGGGGAGGAGGAGGAGGAGGAGGAGGAGGAGGAGGAGGAGGAGGAGGAAAAGAGGAAAAGAGGAGAAAGACAAGAAGGAGGAGGAGGAGGAGGAGGAGCAGGAGTGGGAGGAGGAGGGGAAGGAGGAGGAGGAGGCGAAGGAGGAGTAGGAGGAGGTGGAGGAGGGGGAGGAGGAGGAGGAGTAGGGGGAGGAGGAGGAGGAGGAGAAGAACAAACAAAGGAGGGAAGAGGAAGGAGGGAGAAGGTAAGAGGGGACGCCCCCACTCGTCAAGGCCAAGGAGTCGGGGACTTTGTTAAACCAAGCCGCTGGCGAGAGAGAAGTCGAGGGAGGGAGGGCTGGCATGCCAGGCCTTCGCCGCCAGGCGCTGCTCCTGACAAGAAGGGGCGGACAGGAGGCGAAATGGAGGGGAGGAGGGAGGATCGAGGTAAGGGAAGGAGAGGAGGGAGGGGACGAGAGAAGGAGGGCTGGCATGGAGGAGGACGAGGAAGTAAAGAAGGGATGAGGAAGAAATTCGAGGGAAGGGGGACTGGCACGGAGGAAGACAAGGGAGGAATGAAGGGAGGATCCAGGATCGATGTGCTTGATTCGACGCTGCACTTCCTTAGCCTCCCGGGACCCCTCGTGGCCACGGCAAGATCCGCTTCGGCTCTCTGGCCAACTTGCATCAGGACTCTAGACAGGTCTGGCCATGGACCTCCACAGACCCGTCAGTGGTCATGGCGGCCTGCCCCAAACAGATGACTGCACACTCGCAATAGCTTCAAATTGCCGCCACCCTCCCGACAACTTCTCGCCGACCACGGTGTGGACGCCCTTCAGGGCTGCCTCGCGGTCCTCTGAGAGGCGCCAGGTGCCCGAAGAATCTGGTTTGCGTGTTGAACCACTGAGCCTATCCGACCTCCTCCTCGTCGGCGAACGTGCCCGTAGTCGGCAACCTGCGGGGCGCTTCCAGGAACACGTCCAGCTGCTGCAGCCTGAACTGCTGGGCAGGCCGCTGCCGCTCTCCCAAGTGCGGACGCCTCTCGGTCATCCACAATGTACTGGGATCTCAAGGGTCCAGCTTGCTTGTGCCACTGGGCTGGCCTGGGCTCGTCCTCGACGGCGACCTTGCGCTCCGTCGGCAAACTAACGCGAGTTTCTAGGGACCACTCTAGCTGCTGCAGCCTGGACTACCAAGCCGGCCGCTATTCCCCCGACAACTTCTCGCTGACCAACGCGCAGACTTTCCTCAGGGATGCCTCTCGGTCCTCTGCCAGGCGCTGGGGCCTGCCACGCCCAGCCTGCGTTTTTTAGACTTGGCCAATCTGAACACTTCCCTCGCCAGCGAACTTGTGCTCCGTCGGTAACCTGCCGCGCGCTTTCAAGAACCCTTCAACCTGCCAACAGCTGCAGCCGGGACTGTTAGGCTGGCCGCTGCCGATCTCCCGGCAACTTCTCGCTGACCAAGGCGTTGACGGCCCTCAGGGCTGCCCCCTGGTCCTCTGCCAGGCGCCCAACTTGCGTCTTGAGCCACTTGGCCAATCTGACCTCTTCCTCGTCGGCGCCCTTGCCCTCCGTCGGCAACTTGCCGCGCGCTTCCAAGAACTCCTCCAACTGCTGCAGCCGGGACTCCCAGGCAGACCGCCGCTGCGTCCCCGACAACTTCTCGCTGACCAAAGCGTGGACACCCCTCAGGGCCGCCTCCCGGTCCTCTGCAAGGCGCTTGGTCGTGAAGAGTCCGGCTTGCGTCTTGAGCCCTGGGCCAAACTGAATTCTTCGTCGTCGGCGAACTTGCCCGTGGTTGGCAATCTGCCGTGCGCTTCCAAAAACGCCTCCAACTGCTGCAGCCTGCCTCGCCAGGCTGGCCGCTGCTCTCTGGACAACTTCTGGCTGACCAATGCGTGGACTCCCCTCAGGGCAGCCTCGCGGTCGTCTGCCAGGCGCTGGGATCTGAATAGTCCGGTTTGCGTATTGAGCCACTTGGCCAATCTGACCTCGTCGTCGTCGGCGGCCTTGCCTTCTGGCGGCGACCTGCCTTGCGATTCCAAGAACCCGTCCAATTGCTGCAGCCAAGACTCCCACTGGCAGCCCAAGCCAGACAACGCATACAAAGAATTTCGCACGCGATGCTCTAGATCCTGAACCCCCTTTTCCTCATGATCGTTGCAAGTTCGAGCGTCAACAAAAGAAGTGCGGCTGCTACTCCCGCGCATCAGCTCGGATCTGAAACGACAATCCACTGACGCCACGGTGGCCACGAAACGTTCCAGTTCACTGCTGGCCGTCTGTTGTGAACATGCGCGTTGTGACCGCGACGCCAGATCATCCTGCGCTTCACTCATGGCTTCAGCTTCCGATGCAGGACTGTCACGCGCGTCTTCCACGCCGCCTGGCTCCGCGCGATGTCCCCTCTCATTAATTGTCAGGTCTTTCGCCAGTAGAGGCGCGCCAGGCGGCGCTGACTGCCAAGAGTTCGCGGCGCGGCGCGCAGAGCTGGCGTCAGAAGACGGCGTCGGCTTGGACACGGCGGCACCCACTGACGGAGGGTTGCCGAGCGTCTCGGCCTCTGTTTCTGCGGAGTCACCAAGGGCTCCCCCGTGCACGTTGTGGGTGCCGAGCGGCTGGTCCTGGCCACAGTAGCGAGGCGTGACGGCTGGAAGGATGATGTGCGCCAGGGGCTTGCTGGGGTGCAGTCTGAGGACTCGCTCCACGGCTTGCACTATGCTGACGTAGCTGCGCCGGGCGCTGTGAGTGTTTTTCCCCTCCTCCTCCGCCTCCTCCGCCTCCTCCTCCTCCTCCTCCTCCTCCTCGTCATCTGACTCCTCCGCTTCCCTCCTCGGCCTCCCTCCCCATCTCCCTCCGCCTCCTCCTCCTGCTCCTCCACTCTCCTCCCTCCCCCTCCTCCTCCTCCCCTCCTCCTCCTCCCTCCTCCTCCTCCTCCTCCTCCTCCTCCTCGTCCTCCTCCTCCTCCTCCTCCTCCTCCCCTCCTCCTCCTCCCTCCGCCTCCTCCTCCTCTTCCTCCTCCCTCCGCCTCCTCCTCCTCACCCTCCTCCTCCTCCTCCTCCTCCAGCTCTTCCTGCTCCTCCTCCTCCTCCTCCTGCCCCTCCTCCTCTACCTCTTCTTCTTCCTCCTCCTCTTCCTCCTCCTCCTCAGTAGTTTCCTCCTCCGTTTTCATTGTTCTGCTTATGGTTGGTTATAGTATTGCTAATCGTGTTGCTAGTCTGAGTATTATTCTATTATTATTATTGTTCTGAGTAGTGTTCGCATTAACAGTAGCGAGGCGTGACGGCTGGAAGGATGATGTGCGCCAGGGGCTTGCTGGGGTGCAGTCTGAGGACTCGCTCCACGGCTTGCACTATGCTGACGTAGCTGCGCCGGGCGCTGTGAGTGTTTTTCCCCTCCTCCTCCGCCTCCTCCGCCTCCTCCTCCTCCTCCTCGTCATCTGACTCCTCCGCTTCCCTCCTCGGCCTCCCTCCCCATCTCCCTCCACCTCCTCCTCCTGCTCCTCCACTCTCCTCCCTCCCCCTCCTCCTCCTCCTCCTCCTCCTCCTCCTCCTCCTCCTCCTCCTCCTCGGCCTCCCTCCTCCTCCTCCCTCCGCCTCCTCCTCTTCCTCCTCCCTCCGCCTCCTCCTCCTCCTCCTCATCCTCCTCCTCCTCCTCCTCCAGCTCTTCCTGCTCCTCCTCCTCCTCCTGCCCCTCCTCCTCTACCTCTTCTTCTTCCTCCTCCTCTTCCTCCTCCTCCTCCTCAGTAGTCTCCTCCTCCGTTTTCATTGTTCTGCTTATTGTTGGTTATAGTTGTGCTAATCGTGTTGCTAGTCTGATTATTATTCGTATTATTATTATTATTATTATTATTATTATTATTATTATTATTATTATTATTATTATTATTATTATTATTATTATTATTATTATTGTTCTGAGTAGTGTTCGCATTATGAGTCTTATTAATAGTATCATTACTATGATCGTGATTAGTATGGCTACTATGAGTTTGACGATGATTCTTATTATTTTTATTATCATGATTATTATTGTTACTACTATTCTTCCTCCTCCTCAATCGTCTCCTCCTCCTCCGCGTCCTCCTCCTCCTCCTCCTTCTCCTCCTCCTCCCTCCCCCCTCCGCCTCCTCGTCCTCCTCCACTCCTCCTCCTCCTCCTCCTCCTCCTCCTCCTCCTCCTTCTCCTTCTCCTCCTCCTCTTCTTCTTAGTATCATCAGCATGTTTACTATGTTTCTTATTCTGCTTATTCTTCCTCTTATGATTCATCGCATTGCTATCAGTAGCAGTATTCCTCTTAGTGTCAATTAAATTATTCTTATCATTCTGACTACAGTACTGCTAGTATGTATAGTATGCTTCTTCTTGTTCGTATAATGCTTCGTCTTCTTCTTACTATTATGATTATTCTTCTTCTTACCATGATTATGTTTCTTCTTAGTATTATTATTCGTGATCCTCCTCTACCTCTTCCTCCTCCTCCTCATCATCATCCTCGTCCCCTTGCTAGGCGCGTTGCTGCGAGGCGGCGGGGGTGCGCCGGCGCTGGCGGCGTCAGGCGCTGGCGGGGGGGTCACCTGCAGGGCGAAAGGGCGGGGGGAGGACAGGAGAGGGAGGAACGGAGAGGAGGAGAGGGAGGGAAAAGAGGGAGGAGAGGAGAGAGGGGATGGAGGATGATGGGGGATGGTATTGAGGACGGCGAGGGGGGAGTTCCTCCTCCTCCTCATGCTCCCCTCCTCCTCCTCATCATCATTCTTCCTCCGCCCCGTCCGCCTCCTCCTCCTCCTCCTCCTCCTCCTCCTCCCTCCCTCCCTCCTCCTCCTGCTCCTCCTCCTCCTCCTCCTCCTCCTCGCGACCATGGGCGCCTCAGCCCCAAGGCGCCTGGCGGCTAGTCTCCACGCAGACAACCCCGTGCTACTCGCATCATCGCGAGGGGACGCGCAGAGGTCGCAGGCCGTGCTTGAGGATTGGACCTTTCGCCAGAAAGCTTCGCCTCGCACCAAAACCACCGAGCATGCTGTCATGGTCCACGGCGGGGCGCTGGCTAGAACGGCGGGCGGAACTGCACCGCCCCTTCTCCTTCCTTTGCGGGAGACTCAGCCAGTCCAGCTCTATCTGCCAGAGTCCCACACGTGGTTAGGGCTACAATCGTGAGGCGATCCGTGCTTGGAGCGTCTACTGGCTTCCTGCTTGGGCGTGGCATCTGCCCAATGTGCTACTGTAGCAGGCCAGGTCTCTAGTGGGCTACTTCCCCTGGCTTGGCGGCGGGGATTTTCGAGGCGAAGATCGACTCCTTCCGCCGCTTCGGCAGGTGGCTGCTTGCCATAGCGGGCGGGGCAGATCTCAAGCTGGACGAAGCCTATTTGTCTTGGGCGAAGGCCTTCCTCGACAGCCCCTCATGGAAACCGGCCGCTGCAGCGGTGGCGGAACTGAGATGGGCGCTTTCAGGCTCCGGTCGGGCATTGCTCGATGTTGCTTGCATCCCGGCGCGCAGGCCTTTGGAGGCTTCCGGACTCGGATTTATACAGAAGTGTCTTCTTCCGTGCCCATTTGGTGTCTGGTAGGACTTGGTCGCGCGCTTCCCTGCAGCTGCTCGGGTCTCGGGACCTGCCGGATTGGCCAGCCTGGGAAGGCGCCTTCCCAGGGTCCAGCATGTAAGCGTACAAAGCCAGAGTAAGGGAGCTAGTGGAGGAACGACGCCGCAGGCTCCTCAACCAGGAGCTCGCCAAGCGCGCGCGACCGATACCTTACTTGTTTCTGGGCGGTGGGGCCCGGCAAGATCTACGCCGAGCCTCGTTGTCCGGCCTGAGCTGGGTTGAGCGACCCACTCGCTTGATTACGCTTTCGCCATGTTTGTTTTGAATATATTGGAGGGGCTCGTTCTTGGGCTCGTCGCCAGCGTTGCATCTGCTGCGGGTTCCCCCCACACACACACACAGCCCCACTTTTTCCACTTTCTTGAAGAATGCGCGCGGACGGAGACCATGCGGCAGCCCTATTGGCGCGCTCGCCGAAGGGACGCTTCGCCTGAGCGGGAGGCCACCATAAGGGCGATACTGAGTTCACGACCGGAGGAGACTGGCTAGACAGAGGCGGCCGCGCTGGTAAGTTTCTTAGAGAAGGAGGAGGCGTCATTCTGGGCCAGGCCACCGGCAGCCGAGATCTCTACTTCTCCTGGGGTGACCCCCTCTCCCTCCGTTCTCTGTCTCGCAGCCGCGTCCTGCGCTGGCACGAGGCGGCTGGGAGTACGGGCGGGGATCCCCGTGGGAGGGAGTCGCCGTGAGGTCCACCTCCACGGTTCTTCCCCTCTTCTCTATCGCGCTCGCTTCCAGGGCCAAAGAGCGGTTCCTCCTCAGCGGTGCTAGGAGAAGCGCGGGGCCAGGCTCAGTCGGGCGCTCCTTGGTCCGCCCCCTGTCCTCCCCCTCCTCTTCCTCTGGCCCCGCAGGCGGTGTCGCTGTTCCCCCTGAGCGGACGCTGCGGGGTCGCGGCAGTCGCCGTCCTCCGGCCCTGCTGCCCTCTGCTAGAGAGGCCCTGCCCGCGCCCCCAAAATGCCGCCTCGCTGGGAGGACACCAACCAATCAACCAACCAACCAACCAACCAACTAACCAACCTACTGCTCCTCCTCCTCCTCCTCCTCCTCCTCCTCCTCCTCTTCCTCCTCCTCCTCCTCCTCTTCCTCCTCCTCCTCCTCCTCCTCCTCCCCTGCACCTCATCCTCCTCCTCCTAGTCCTCCTCCGCCTCCTCATCCTTCTCCTCCGCCTTCTCCCTGCTACTCTTCCTCCGCCTCCCTCCTCCTCCTCCTCCTCCTTCTCCGCCTCCTTCCTGCGCTCCCTCCTCCTCCTCCTCCTCCTCCTCCTCCTCCTCCTCCTCCTCCTCCTTTCCTCCTCCTCATCATCATCCTCCTCTCCCTCCTCCCTCCTACTCTTCCTCCTCCTCCTCCTCCTCCTCCTCCTCCTCCTGCGTCTCCTCCTCTTCCTCCGCCTCCCTCCTCCGCATCCCTCCTCCTCCTCGTCCTCGTCCTTCTCCTCCTCCTCCTCCTCCTCCTCCTCCTCCTCCACCTCCTCCTCCTCGTCCTCGTCCTTCTCCTCCTCCTCCTCCTCCTCCTCCTCCTCTTCCTCCGCCTCCTCATCATTATTATTAGCATCAGCAGCAGCATCATCATCAGTCAGCAGCATCATCATCACCACCACCAGCAACATCATCAGCATCATCATATTTAGCATCATCAACATTACCAGAATCATCCTCATCCTCATGCTCCTCCTCTTCCTCCTCCTCTTCCTCCTCCTCCTCCACCTCCTCCTCTTCATCATCATCATCAGCATCAGCACCATCAGCAGCATCAGTATCGTCATCATCATCATCATCATCAGCATCATCATCATCATCAGCAGCAGCAGCATCATCATCAGCAGCAGCATATTTAGCATCATCATAATTTCCATAATCATCCTCATCCTCATCCTCATCCTCCTCTTCCTCCTCCACCTCCTCCTCCTCCTCATCATCATCATCAGCATCAGCACCATCAGCAGCATCAGTATCGTCATCATCATCTTCAGCATCGTCATCTGCATTGCCATCTCCATCCTCAACCTCATCATCATCATCATCATCATCAGCAGCACCATCATCATCGGCATCATCGTCATCATCATCGTCAGCATTATCATCATCAGCAGCAGCAGCCATATCATCAGCAGCATCATCAGCACCATCACCATCATCGTCATCAGCATCATCATCGTCGTCATCGTCGTCATCATCATTCTCATCATCAGCATCAGCATCATCGTCGTCGTCCTCCTCCTGCTCTCTCTCCTTCTCCTCTTCCTCCTCCTCCTCCACCTCCTCCTTCTGCTCCTTCCCGCGCGGGAAAGGGGGGGAAGAGGAAGCAGTGCAAGCGGGGAGAAGCGGGGGTGAAGCGGTGCGAGGGGCAGGGGGAGAGAAAGGGCAGAGGGTCAGTAGGGAAGGAGGAGCAGAGATCAGAAAGTCCACCCTCATCCTTCAATCACCCCGACGCGCAAAGCCGTTCAGTAAACGCACCCCAAACAGGAACCGAACAGGGCAAGTCTGTTTAACAAACGTCTAGAGCCGCTTGGTAAGCGCCGGAAAAAAACAAAAAAACATCCCTGGGAAGAGGGACAGGGGGGAAAGGAAGGATGAGGAACCGTGGGCGGGAGGAAGATGAAGCAGGGGAGCCATGGAGCAGGGGGTGACGGATGCGGGAGGCCAGGGAACAGGCCACGACAGGACCGGGACTCGGACGGCGAGCGGAAGCAGGAGTGCGAAAGGTGAGGAGGAGGAAGACGACGACGATGACAGGGTCCAATTGCAGTGGTAGTGAGGATAGAAGAGTTACAGTGGACCCCGCTCGCTCCCACCTGCGATCGGGTAGGAGGAGGAGGGGGAGGAGGATAAAAAGGAGGAGGAGAAGGAGGGGGAGGAGGAGGTGCAAGGAGGAGAGGGAGGAGAAGGAGGAGGAGGAGGAGGAGGACGAGGAGGAGGAGGAGGACGGGGAGGAGAGGGGGGAGGAGAGGGAGAAGGAGCAGGAAGAGGGAGGAGGAGGAGGAAGGAGGAAGGAGGAGGAGGAGGAGGAGGAGGAGAACGGGCGGCACGATGGCCAGCCAGTCCTGACAGCGAGTGGGCTTCGTGCGGAGACGAAGCCTCGAACTGCTCCGTGTCTTCAGTTTGCAGTGCGCGACCACTGCCCATCCTGTGCGACATCCCTCCTGCGGCTGCTCCTGCTGCTGCTCCTCCCTCCTCAGGATCCCTCATCCTCGCTCACCGCCTGCTCCCTCGGATCCTCCGCTGTTCTGCTCAGGACCCTCTGGGTCCATCCCCCTTCCTTTGAGGGGCAACGATAGGAGGGGATAGCGATAGGGGGGAAGCATCGACTCGGCATCGGCGATGCATCGCCGATAGACCAGCGATAGGCCTCCGATCGTGGATCCGCACTTTCCTGGGCAGGTTGGGGCTATCGGGCCCCTATCGGCCGTCAATAGGCGATCGGGAGTCGATGCAACCCCCCTACGCCTATCCCCCCCTACAGTCGGGGCGTTGCCCTAAGGAACCCTAAATAAGGAACGAGGTCCCTTTTTCCCAAAAGTGAAACTTCGATTTCCTATGGAAAACCTTAGGGGGAACCTAAAGCAAATTGCACAACAATCAAGGAACACCGAGCCCCTCCCCAACGAAAAGGGTTCCTTCTTCAGGGCCCCGACTGTGTCGTTGCCCCCGACCCTTGCACAGGAAGGTCATCCCTGCGGCGTCTGCGAACGGATCCGCAGGCGGGCCCGGCATTTCGCTTGGGAGCTGCTTGCAATTTTGAAGGGGCCCTGGGACACACAAATAAATACACACACACACATCCCAGGATTTCCCCTACTTGTCCATATGCTCGGGGTGTTTGTCTTCCCCCCCACGTCCCATACTTTCGCACATTCTCCGGGGAATCGACGATGACTTGTGTCTGTGTGCGTTTCTCCCTCCTGAGAGTTGCCACGAAGCCGACAGGGTCCAGCAGCCTCGCGGATGGCAAGGCGGGTGGTTCTCAGAAGGGGGGCTGGCGCCGCAGCACCGCGAACGGCAGCCATGCAAATGTGCAACAGCTTCTAGGATACAATGCCATTGTTTTTGCTACGGTGGGGGCATAGGAACCCTTAGATAAGGAATCCAGTGTCTGGAAGCCGGTGGAACTCCAATCGTGGACTGGCCACAAGGGGGGGGGGGGTTCCGGACCCCCCCCCCTTGATGGGGGGGATGGGGGGGGGTTCTGGACCCCCCCCTCCTTGAGTGTATTCAGGGAGATCCACTGGCGCACTTTCGGAAACACGGCCTCCACATTGAGCCGCATGTCCGATGCATCGGCGCGGCGGCGCGATCCTCCGGCCCCGTCTACTCGGACCCCTTCTGGGAGGCCCAGACCGCCGCAGCCGCCGCCGCCGACGCCGACGCCGCCGCCGCCCGCCGGCGCCGCCGCCGCCCGCGGGGCGCGCCAGGCCCGGCCGCGCGCCAAGCCCGGCGGCGGCGCCACGGCTCCGGCCCGGGCGGTGCGGCGCGGCGGCGGCGGCGGCCCGGGCTGCGCGGGGCCCGGCGCGGGCGCGGCGGTGCCGGTGCGACCGGGGCTCCTCAGCGGCCCTCCAGCAGACCCAGACCCCCTCGCGTCGGGAAGTTGTCCCTTCTTTTTGGCCTCTGGGGGCCCTCGCCGGGCCTCGGGCCCATCGAAAAACGACTCAGGATGAAAAACCGCTCCCGGTGAAGCGGTCCAGACCTCTGGGGGTCGACGTAATGGAAAAGAGATAGCGTCGGGGGTCTGGGGAGCGGCGATTGCAAGCGGGACTTGCGCGGGAAGAAATCCTGACGCGGTTGAGGGGCAACGATATAAGGGGGGACTGGCACAAGGGGGGAAACACCGATGTGGAATGCCCGCGATCACAAATCCTCACGTCCCTGGGCGGGGGTGGGCCTGTGAGACCCCATATCTGCGATGCAGGGCGATTGGGGTCGATGCGTCCCCCCCCCACCTGTGCCTGCCTCCCCTGCCGTTGCCCCTACATGTGCGGAGGCTTGCGCGGGCAGCCGGCGCGGCACGCCTCATTGAAGCGAGGGAGCTTGCGCGAGACCTTAGGCGGGAGGCTTGCGCGCTAATGCCGGCGCAGAAACGACCCCGTGTTCTTTCGTCGCTCGCCTGGCTCTCTAGCGGCCCTCTCCAGACACCACAAACCACCACCGTAGGGGGTGATCATGGAGATAACCACCAGCGGCCCCCTCCAGACACCACACACATCATGGAGATGATCGCTCAGGAGCTGCGGTTTGATGTGCAAGTTATGTGGTGGGCTGGCGGCCCCTAACTGACTGAAGTGCAGTCCGATGCATGTGCGCATGTCTGTCGCCGTGCCCCAAGCCCGAGTGAAGTCCATCGCAAAAAAAAAAATAGTCTGCGCGCATCGCCACAAAGCACAAAAAACACAACCAACCCCAAAATAAGCAAAGCGTGGCGAACAGCACCCGAGCGCAACAGGCAGATATCGATACTTCCTATACGATCGCTCGAGGCACCGCGCAGCGAGGGGAGAACAAGGGAGGGGGGATGAGAAGGGTGTATGTAGAGGCGGAACTGCTAGCAATTGATGGCGCATGCGTTTGTCGAAATTCACGGCTGTACTACATCATCCTGGCATCGGCAGGCAAGCAACAACACAATATTATCGATGTGGACTCGAGCTGTGAGCACCGTTAAATTGGATTGTGCAGTAAGAGCATAGAATGATGGGTAAGAAGAACAAGAGTCGAAAGCGTGAAGAGCAAGCCTAGGGTCGACAAGATATGGAAAGAGGAGCAACAGGAATGCGAGAGGGAGATGGCGACGCCTTCGAAGACGACAGCAGCGACGACTGCCCAAGCGACGGCGCGCCGACATGACGACGCGCACGAAAGCGATGGACGAGATGGACGAGGGGGGGGTGGCCCTGGCGAGCCATGTGCACGGGGCTCCGAGAGCTGATGTGTATGCGTGCTGTCTCTGCTCTTGTATGATTATACGGGGGTGTCCCCCCGCCTCTCAGAAGGTGGGGTGGCGCATTGGATCTCGGGGCGATGGACGAGATAGACGAGGAGGGGGGTAACCCTGGCGAGCAGTCTGCACGGAGCTCCGAGAGCTGATGCGTATGCGTGCTGTCTCTGCTGCTGTTCGGTTGCACGGTCGGGGCGCTGACCTCAGGAACCC
>CAUYUJ010019760.1:392144-409644 GCA_963575745.1 Prorocentrum cordatum
GACCGAGCGCCGGCAGCGGGTGGCCCACGAAGCTCCCGCCGGCCGGCGGCGGCGCCCCAGAGCGGCTGGGGCTCCTGGGCGGCGGCGGGGCGCCCGCCCGCACGCCGTCCAGCGCGGCGGGGCGCACCGAGCCTGCAGGAGCTGCGCGGCGGCGGCGGCGGGCCCGGGCGCGGGAGGGCTGGCGCGGGGGCGGCCGCGCCAGGGCGGGCCGCGCCCGAGGGCGGCGGCGGGGCCCCTGGGCGGCCGCAACCGCGGGGCGGCGGCGGCGGCCCGGGGCCCGCTGGGCGCGGCGCGAGCGGCAAGGCTCCCGGGCGCAGCGCGCTGCGCGAGGGCGGCGACGGCCCTGGATGAGCGCGGCCCACCGCCAGCGGGGCGGGGCCTGCTCTGGCAGCCCCGGGCGAAGGCGTCGGTGGCCCGATCCACGCTGCGCACCTCGACGGCGACGGCGATCCAGGGCTTGCCGCGTCCGCGGCTGGCGGCGCTGCGCCGAGCCTGGCCATACCCCGCGGCGGCGCGGGCAAGCCAGGCATCGCGCTCTCGAACGCCGGCGGCGGCGGACCAGGCCGTGCGGCGCCGGCAGAAGGCAGCGGGGACCCGACTCGGCAAGTTCCTCTCGGCGGCGAGGGCAAGCCTGAGCTCGCCGCGCCAAGAGCGGAGGGCGAGGCGCCTGGCCGACACGCATTTTTCGGCGGCGGCGGGGCATCCGCGCTGGCACGGTCCAGCGTCGGAGGCGTAGGGCTCGCACGCGCCGAGCCCGCCGTCGGCGGCGATGAGCCGAGCCGAGCAGGTGTGCGAAGGAGTGGCGGCGGGCCCGCATGCGAGCGGCCTGGCGCTGCCGGTGACGGCCCGGCGTGCAAAAAGCTCTGCGGAGACGGCGGTGGGTCAGGGTGCGCCAGGCCCAGCGGCGGCATGGGCGCGCCCAGGCGCGCCGCCCCCATCGGCAGCAAGCAAGGCCCCACTCTGGCGGGGCTGCGCGGCAACGGCGGCAGTTCCAGCTGCGGCGGCCCCGGCGCAGGCGTCGCGGGGCCGTACCGTGCGGGCGACCTCGGCGGCGACGACGCGCCCGGCTGCGCGGCCCACGGCGGCGATGGCGGGGCGCCAGCGCGCCCGATGCCAAGCAACGGCGGGGGCGGCCCCAAGTGTGTGTGGCTGTGCGGCAGCGGGGTGGGGCCGGCGCTGGCCGCGTCCAGCGCCGACGGCGGGCTGCCGACGCGCGCGGGCGAGCGCAGCAGCGCCGGCGGCCCAGGAAGCGCGGCGTCGGGCACCGGCGGCGATATGACAGGCCCCGAGCGCGCATGCCCAGGAGCAGGCGGCGTCGAACCCGCGCGCGCGGGGCCGCGAGGGGGCGGCGGCAGCCCGGGGCAGGCCGCGTCCAGGGCGAGGAGCGGCGGGCCGAGTCGCCCCGTGCCTCGCAGGGACAGGGGCGGGCCCGGCGCCACGCGGCCCAGCACGCTCGGAGGCGCGCCCGCGCGGGCTGTGCCCGCTGGCGAAGAGGCGGCGCCCGGGCGCGCGGGCTGCCGAGGCGGCGGCGGGGCGCCCGGAGCCGAGGGGCCCAGAGCGGGTGCGGCCGCGCCCGTGCGGCCCGGGCTCTTCGGCGGCGGCGGAGCGCCAGGCTGGGCCGGCCCCGGCGCCTGGCGGGGGCACGCGACCTCAACATACCTCGCCGCCTGGGCAGCAGCGCCGGCGCAAATGGCAAGCATGAATCGGACGCAGCCCAGCAGACGCTGCCGTGTGTGCGCGCCATGGGTTGCGCAGTGCACGGGTTGCGCCTCAGGCTACGTCGTGCAAGGGTTAGACCATGGGTTGCCCTGGTCATGGGTTGCTCCATAGGTTGCGGGATCCATGGGTTGCCCCAACGGTGGGTTGCGCCATGCTCGCATCTATGGGTTGCGCCATCAATACGTTTCGCCATGGCTCGCGCAATCCATGGTTCTCGCCATAGGTTCCACCATGGGCAGCGCGACCCATGGGCTGCGCAGTTGCGGCAGGGGTTACCGCCACAACCTGCGCACTCGGCGGCCGATCATAAAACGGCGTGCTACCCGTTGCGCCATGGGTTGCACACTCGATGGCCGATAATCGAACGGCTTGGTTTGCTGTTGGTTGAGCCATGTGCTGCGGCCTGAATGGCCTTCCATTGGTTGCATCACATGTTTCGTTTCGCACTCGGCCGAAAATAAACAGCACGCTAACGAGTGCGACAAGTCCAGTCCATCCAATCCAGTCTAATGCCATCCAGATTTCCTAGCGACACACAAAAATTCAGGCTACACCAAAAAACACGACACCGCTACACTCCCCACATCTCTCCTGCGGTGCGTTCTCACAAGGACTATGAGGCTAGCCTGGCCGTTGCGACGATGGCGCCCCTCAGGGAGCCCTAGAAATGCCAAGAATCGAAAGAATGGCATCGGGATCGGCATGAGGCTCTTCATATTTGTCCTCCAGCAAGTATAATTGGGTAGAGTTGTGGAGGACGATCAATGGAGAGGAAGCATGCTGCCAAATAAATTCCAGATGTCTAAAACATGTGTTCAACATGGTTTAAGCATTAAAAACATGCTCAAAACATGCTTAGATCATCGTTTGACATGTTCAACACATTGTAAATTCAATGGTAGGACTGTTCGGGTGTCAATTGTCGTGGCATCCACAAGCATTGAGGGAGAGGGGGGCGATACGGCGAGGCCCTAAACAAAATCTGCTCTTCACGCAGGTCAAAACACACTTGCACGATCTTCCGACCCAGAGCAGCATCGAGAAGCGGCGGGGGAGGGGGAGTGCGCGGCGGGGGGGGGGGAGGGCAACTGCCCTGCGAGCGAGCTCGCTTAAGAGACAAAGTCGCCTTCAGCACCGACCCGTGACCCCAATGCACCCCTCGACCTGTCCTCAGTCCGCGGCCCCAGAGCTGCCGACCCCCCTCTCAGTGGGCAGTCTTGCCACCCAGGGCCTACAGTCGGAGCGTTGACCTAAGGAACCCTAAATAAGGAACGAGGCCCCTTTTTCCCAGAAGTTAAACTTCGATGTCCCATCGAAACCCTAAGCAAAACCAAAGGCGAACTGCAAAACAACTAAAGCAACTAAAGAACACCGAGCCCCTCCCCAACGAGAAGGGTTCCTTCCTCAGCGCCCCGACTGTATTTCTGTTGGCCCTGGGGCCCAACGGCGAGCCCCAAGGGCCGGCAAATACCCAGAACCGCATCGTTCGGCGGTGGACAAACCTCCCTTTCGCAAACCTCCCCTTAGTGAAAACGGCCTGGGACCGAGTCCGACGGACCTGGACCCGCAGAAATGACGGCCGCGAGGCCCTCCCGCGAACCGAAAACGGCCAATTCCTTTATCGACGCGTCAGGGTAGGAGGTCGATCCCCCCCCCGAATCGTCGGAGACCCCGGCTCTCAAGCCACAGCTCCGGCCGCCAGCGGCGGCCGTTCGGTCGGGACGACTCTCGCACTGCCCGGACGCCCTCGGCGAGGCGCAGGTGCTGGGGAGCATCCCGAGGCCCACAGGAACCGGCAGCGTGGTGCCATCAGAGAGTCCAGGGTTCGCTAGGGACCGGTGCCCCTTCAAAAAACACCCGAAACCTTCTCGAAACCCTCGGAAGAGCCTCCTGAAGGGTTCCAGGCTTTTCGGAGGGTTTCGGGAGGGCTCTGAAGGATTTTCGCTGTTTGGGGGGGAACCAAGCCCTAGCGAACCCTGGGCTGGGCTTTCTAATGGAACGTTGAATCACAAGGAACGCTGAATCAGGAGCGAATTTGAGCAGGGGCCGACCCTCTGGGCATTCCTATACGCCTACCACGAAAAGATCTTAGAACCCAGAAGCGCTCTAAGAACAAAAGCAAGGTTCTTCGAATATAAGCCCGACGTGCTAGAACAAGACTGCCCCAGCCAGAGATGTTCTGAGAGCATGTCGTGGAAACCACAGAAGGCTCTTGGACCATTCTTTGGTAGGCCTGCAGGCACGCCGGGACGCGTCGCCACTGCCTGGCGCATGGGGCCGTCCGGCCACGGCGGGCCTCGGCCCCGAGGGAGCTCCCCGACCCGTGGAGGCGCGGCCCGAGAACCGGAAGCCGGAGCCCCTCCCGAACCCCAGCGGGGCCCTGAAATCTCGACGTCTGGACCGTGTCGTGGGAGATCTGGCAGGCGTGGGATGAAGTCGGGACCAAAACCTGGGATGAAGTCGGGCCTGTCCCCCTACAGGGGGATTTTGGACGGAAAATCTGAAAACATAGTCCACAAAAATACCTCCAGAATCATCAAAAACGGTCAACAAATCGTCCCCAGACCATTTGTTGAGCCTATTTTTGAAGATTCCCACTGCAGAGGGATAGGCCCGACTTAAACCTATAGGAGCCGACGACGAAGTCGCCGGCGGATTGGCAAAACAGATCGTCGGAGTTCTGGGCAAGCTCTCTGGACATATAGAAGCTTCCAAGAACCAAAAAGGGGGTCCGAGTGGACTGGGCCGGAGGATCGCGCCGCATCTGGGATACATCGCCGATGCATCGGCGACGTCGACGAGAAGCAAAACGAGGTCCACATCGAGCCGCAACGCCGATGCATCGGCGATGCGGTGCGATCCTCGGAACCCATCCTCCGAACCCCTCTGGTCTCGACCCATTCTCGGGCACCGGTCCTTCATCCTGAATCGTTGTTTGACGGCCCCGAGGCCCGGCCATGGCCCACAGAGGCCAAACACAGCGAACACCCTCCCATCATGATTTTTATGATGCCTCGACGGGGTCTGGGTGCACCGACCCTGGGCCCGGCATGAGCCTGCCCGGGATCGGCGTTCTTGCCCGCGAGTTTTGAACAGGGGCCGAACCTCAAATGTTCTAAGAACAAAACCAATGTTCTTAGAACATAAACCCGATGCGTTAAAACAAGACAGCCCCAGCCAGACATGTCCTAAGAACAGTTCGTGGACACCACGAAAGGTTCCTAGATCATTCTTTGGTGGGCCTATAATTATAGACACGCCAGGACGCTTCACCACTGCCTGGCGACTTCTGCCCCGTCCGGGCGCCGGCGGCGGCGGCCCCGTGCGCGCCGCGCCCAGCGGCGGCGCCGGCGGCTCGGCACGCGCGGGCTGCCGCGGCGGCGGCGGCGCGCCCGCGCCGCTGCGGTCCGATGCCGCCGGCGGGGCGCCCGGGCGCGCGGGCGCCCGCGGCGGCGCCGGCGGGCCGAGGAAGGCCGCGCTCGGCGCGGGGGGCGGCGCGCCGGGGCGGCCCGCGCCAGAGGCCGAGGGGCCCGGGCCCAGCCGCGCGGGCGACCTCGCGGGCAGCGAGGGCCCCGAGTGCGCGGGGCCTGCGGCGGGCGGCGCGGCACCTGCACGGAGGAGGGCGCCGACCATACACGTCTAGCACGCACCGAGCCTGGCCAAGCCCATCCTGGTGGGCCCAGGACCGGCGCACGCGCTTTGCGCTGCGCCCTCCTGGCCTGGGCAGGAAGGCATGTACGCAGCGGCCTGCAGGGCCCAGGACCGGCCTGGCCAGGGTCATCGGTGCAGGTGTGCAGTTGGTGCCCTCCGAACCTGGGCGCGCGGAGCCCCGCGGCGGCGGAGGCGAGCCCAGCGCCGCCGCGCAGGCGGATGGCAGCGGCGCGCTGGGGCGCTGGCGGCCTGGAGGCGGCGAGGAGGGCCCAGACCGCGCCGAGGCCCGCGGCGGCGGCGGAGGCCCCGCCCGCGCCGCGCTCGGGGCGGGCGGCGACAGGCCTGGGCGGCAGGCGCTCCGCAAGCTCGGCGGCGCGCCCAGCTGCGCCGCGCCCGGCGGCGGCGGCGGCGGCCCAGGGCGCGCCGCGCCGGCGGGCGGCGCGGCGGCGCCGGGGCGCGCGCGCGCCCGCGGCGGCGGGGGCGGGCCGGGCGAGGCCGCGCAGGGCGCGGGCGGTGGCGGCCCCGCTCTGGCGGCGCCTCTGGGCGGCAGCGGGGCGCCCGACGCAGTCGCGCCCAGCGCCGGCGGCGGCGGGCCCGGGCGGCAGCGCCCGGGCGCCGGGGGCGAGGCGCCCGTGCGTCCGGGGCTCTGCGGCGGCGGGGGGGCGCCAGGGCGCTGCGCGCCAGGCGCAGGGGTCGGGGGGCCCGGGCGAGGCGCGCCCGGCAGCGGCGGGGCCGCTCCCGGGCGCGCGCGACGGCGGGGCGGTGGCGGCGCACCGGTCTGAGGCGGCGCGGCAATGAACGATCGCGATCGTCGTCGTCGTCGTCGTCGTCGTCGTCGTCCTCGTCGTCGTCGTCGTCGTCGTCGTCGTCGTCGTCGGCGTCGGCGTCGGCGTCGGCGTCGGCGTCGGCGTCGGCGTCGGCGTCGGCGTCGGCGTCGGCGTCGGCGTCGGCGTCGGCGTCGGCGTCGGCGTCATCGTGGTCGTCGTCGGCGGCGGCAGCGGCGGCATCGTCGGCGTAGGCATCGTCGGCGTCGGCGTCGGCGTCGGGGTCGGCGTCGGTAACGGCGTCGGCGTCGGCACCGTCGGCGTCGGCATCGTCGGCGTCGGCGTCGGGGTCGGCGCTGGCGTCGGTGACGGCGTCGGCATCGTCGGCGTCGGCATCGTCGGCGTCGGCATCGTCGGCGTCGGCGACGGCGCCGGCGACGGCGTCGGCGTCGGCGTCGTCGTCGGCGTCGTCGGCGATCGGCGATCTAGGATCGAAGGCGTCGTCGCGGTCGTTGTCGTCGTGGTCGTCGACAATCGGAAATTGAGGTCGTCGGCGTAGTCCTAATCGCTGTCGTCGTCGTCGTCGTCGTCGTCGTCGTCGTCGTTGTCGTCGTAGTCGTCGTGATCGTCGTGGTCGTCGAGGTTCGTCGTCGTGGGACGGTCGTGGTCGTCGAGGTTCGTCGTCGTTGCACGGTCATGGAAAGAGCAGAGGAGAAGCGTAGAGGAGCAGGGAGCAGGGAGGGAGAGGATGGGGAGGAGCAGGAGGAGGTTGGGGAGAAACACGGAGAGCAGGAGGATCGTGAGAATGGGGCGCAGGCGGGACGGGGCGGGGTTGGGAGAAGGAGTATAACAGAGAACCCTCAACCCCCCTGATGGTGCTATAGTATGGGAGCTGAAGATGAACGTCGACGTCGAAGACGATCGACGCTCGACAAACGACGATCGACGACATCGGCAACGAACGACGACGAAGGGGAGCGTGCCACACCATACTGCGAGACGTCCTGAAGACAGCAGTGCGCTCCGAGAAGACGTGCCCGAGCGGCGGACGGTCGCCGATCCCCTTTTCAATATCCACCTCCGTTCCCAGTCTCCGTATACCCTTCCTTCTCCTTATGCTCTCATGCTCCTCTTCCTCCTCCTCCGCCTCCTCCTTCGCCCCCTTCCTCCATTCTCTCCTTCTGCTGCTGCTCCTCCCTCCTCCTCCTCCTCCTTCTCCTCCTCCCCTCGCCTCCCCTTTGCCCTTGCCCTTGCCAAGGGGACTGGAGTCGCCCCCATCTCCGCGGTCCTTCCCATCCTTTCCTCCTCCTCCTCCTCTCCTCTCCTCCTCCTCCTCCTCCTCCCCCTCTCGTCTCCTCCCCTCCTCCTCCTCCTCCCCTCCCCTCCTGCTCCTCCTGCTCTCCTCCTCCTCCTCCTCCTCCTCTCCTGCTCCTCCTCTCTCCTCCTCCTCCTCCTCCTCCTCCTGCTCCTCCTGCTCCTCCTCTCCTGCTTCTCCTCCTCCTTCTCCTCCTCCTCCTCCCCTCCTCCTCCTGCTCCTGCTCCTCCTCCTCCTCCTCCTCCTGCTCCTGCTACTGCTCCTCCTCCTCCTCCTCCTCCTCTTCGCCCCTGCCGCTGGCGTGGTGCTGGGCGCCGCCGCTCCCTCCCTGTGGCCGTGGCCGCCGCCGCTTCGAGAAGTCCTGGCCCTCTCCCTCGCCGCCCATCGCCGCCGCCCTCGTCCTCGCCGCCGCCCTTCGCCCCCGACACCGCCGCCGCCCTCCTCTTCGCCGCCGCCCATCGCGGCGACCGTCGCCAGAGTCACCTCCGCCCTCATCCCTCGGCCCTCGGGGCCGGCCACGTCCTCCGACAGGCGGGCTCTGGAAGAGCAGTTGGGCATATCTATATGTATATATATATATGTGTATATGTATGTATATATAGATATGTATGTATGTGTTTTATATGTGTGTGTATCTATATACATATATGTGTGAACAACAGATGGATGCTCAAAAGAGGCACACAACAAAATCACGACGCATCGTCCCCATACGTTGTTTGATGATTCTTGGGACGTCCCTCCTGCAGAGGGACGCGCCCGACTTCACCCTGCCCTCCTCCCTCCCCGCTCCGCCCTCCTCCTCCTCGCCGCCGCCCTCCGCCCCCCGACGCGGCGGAACAGGCCTGCACGGCGTCCGCCGCCAGCGCGGGGGCCCCGAGGCGCGCGGGGCCGCGGGGCGGCGGCGGGCTGCCTGCTGCGACGGCGGCGGAGCCGCCCGCGCGGCCGGCGGGCTTGCGTGCGTGCCGTCGGGAGCTACTGCTTGGCGTCGCAGCGACTGCCCCGGCGACACGCTGTGCCCTGCACTGGCGGCGAGCGAGGGGGGGGAAGCGAGGAGAGGGAGAAGGCCCTCTCGAAGGCGGCGGGACTGCTCGGAAGCCCCTCGCGGCTTCTGAGCAGCGTTCTGCGTCTTCGGGGAAGGCTCAGGAGACTTCTGAGGAAGGCTGGGGGACTGCCGAGCCTTCCGAGAGGGCCCGCCTCTTCTCGCTTCCCCCCCTCGCTCGCCACCGATTGCGAGCGGACAGCGTGCCGCTCCGCTCATCGAGGTGGGAAGCTCGGAAAGGCTGAGGAAGTGGGCTGGGACTGGGATTAAGTCGGGCCTGTCCCCCGACAGGGGGATTTTCGACGAAAACTAAAAGATACCCCCAAAATTATTATTATTATTTATTATTATTATCATTATTATTATTATTGTTTTAACTGCATGCTGCAGTTGTGTGTGTGTGTGTGTGTCCTGCTCGGAGGCGCTCGCCCAGCCCGAGACAGGCAGCGCAACCATCCTTGGAGCACATCGCTTCCCAGGCGCCCCCCCCCCCCCAAACCGAAAAATCGTGATTTTTCGAGTTGTTTGGCTCTCGCTTCAGAAGCTTCCTTCATGTGTTCCGAGGAGCGCTGTGCAAGAAAAGAGCTCTACGAGGTGCCCGGCGGTAACCTGGTTGACGGTTTACCGCCGGTTCCCATCGCTTCCCAGGCGCCCCCCCCCCCCCCCAAAAAAAAGACGCCCACGAGCATACACTGGGAAGATTTCTCGGCGCGCGGGCGTCTGTCCACACATCGAGTAGGGGCTCGACTGAAGAATCGATGGACTCCTGAAACTGAGCTTCCGTCGAGCCCACGAAACAAGCATGAGAACGCTTTGAGCATTCGAGGCATTTTCCATATTGCGGCGGAAAAGGAAATTCGGGGTACATCAATGCTGTAGTCGACCCCCTCTTCGAACCCATCAGACTGGCATATCTGGGTGACGCCGAGGGCTGGCGTGTCGCGCGATGGTGGGCCAGAGAAGCGGCGGCGCGCGCGATGCAGCCCAAAAAGCTCCCGACCGTGCTCCCGACCGTGCGGTCGCGGTCCTCCGCGCAGAGCGCGGCATGGCGGCCCTCGTCGCTCGACCAGCATGTGGAGCCCTCAGTGGGCCCCCGCGCGGCGGCGGCGGCGAGGACAGGGAGGATGCGGGGGGACGCGGAGGTCGAGGGGATGCTGGAAGTGCCCCTGGCCCAAGATGCTCCCAGCATAAATCATCGCACTTAAAGACCACATCCCAGAAATGAATTCGAGCACCCAGGTGCCCCAAGGATTACGTTGCTCCCATCGTGCTCAAGGACCACATCCCAGAAAGAAAATTTCGAGCATTCAGAGAAGTGTCGAAGCAATCTCGAACGAGTGTCGCCTCCCGGGGCCCGACACGTGAAAACCCTCTAGCTTCGGTAGTTTCTGGCTGCTCGGATTTTTTCCTAGTGATCAAGGCTACAGAACTATGTTGCAACACCATATGGTTCCAAGGAGGCTCTCGCAGCCCCCAGCGCGCCTCTCGAGGCCCAGAGGGCCCCAGGGGGCTCCAACGCTGAGCGAGAAGCGGGGGGGCGCCTTGGGCCAGAGACACCTTTCACAACCCTCCCAAAGGGGAGGGGTGTACCGCATCGGCTAACATAGCTTGTTTTCCAGGCGCCTCCCGGTGTAAGAGGCGCACATATACATATGTAGATAGACATACATATATATAAAATCATGGATGATATATAGTTCATGTATGTCTACGTACATATGTGTGTATGTATGCATGTATGTATGCATCCATGCATGCATGCATATATGTATGTAGGTATGTGCATATGTATGCATGTATGCATGTATGTGTGTATGTATGTATATGTGTACATGAATGTATACCTGGACGTATGTATGTATGTATGCATGCATGCATGCATGTATGTATGTATGTATGTATGTATGAATGTATGAATGTATGTATGTATGTATGCATGCATGCATGTATGCATGTATGTATGTATGTATGTATGTATGTATGTATGTATGTATGTATGTGTGTGTATGTATGCATGCATGCATGCATGTATGTATGTATGTATGGATGCTTGGTTGTGTGTTTGTGTGCATGCACCAATGTGTATATATACATACATACATATAGAGAGATTCACTCACGTGTGTATCTGATGTACGCATGTATAGATGGACATACAAATTATGCATATATCATATGTATATATAGGGAAAGAGATAGAGATAGATAGAGAGAGAAAGAGAGAGAGAGAGAGAGTGAGGGAGGCGCCTGGCGGCAAGGCCGCAACCAGCTGCACGCCACAGGCTTCTATACCCCCCCCCGCTCTTCATCCCGCCCCGCCGTCCGATCCGAGGGGAGGCGGCGAGGACGGCATCGGCGGCGAGGACTGCGGCGGCGACCCAGGTCGCCAAGCTTTGCGCACCTCGCTCCGGCGATGCGCGGCGCGCGATCGTCTTCGTGCTCTCGCGCGCCAACGTGCCCGGACAGCTCGCAGCGAGCTGATATAGGGCTGTGAGACTAGGAGCCTGCACCGGAAAGCAGCCCCGCGGCAACTCGTGTGAACCGGCAGCGTGTCCCGGCAAGCCTTTGCTGGCTGTTTCCCCACACGTGTGCCGTCAAGCTCTCCAGATCCAGACCTCCTACGTCATGATTTTTTCACAACGTCGGCCCCGTCAGAGGTCTCGACCTGTTCCCCGGGACTGGTTTCTCATCCTGGGTCGCTGCTTGAAGGTCCCGAGGCCCGATAAGGGCCCTGGAGGTTGAAAATCCTGAAACACCTCCCGTCGTGCTCTTTTCACGACACGAAGTCCTCCCAGAGCTCCTCCCAGAGGTGTGAGCGAAGGCCTTCCCGGCGCCCTGCTGTCCGAGTGTGGGCCTTCACGCGAGCTGTCCAACCCACGCCGCGGCTCGCGAAGAGGCGGTTCTCGCCGCGCCTCCTCGGGTGCTAACCTGCGCGACGGCGACGACGGCGCCCTCCTCCTCCGCGGGCCGACGCAGGGGCGCCTCGGGAGGCGCCTGTCGCTGGCCTCAGACCCCCTCGGGTCATGACACAAATCACGACGGCACGTTTTCCGCTCCAGTCGGACTGCTGAAAGAAGGATCGCCAAATAAGGAACGAGGCCCCTTCTTGGCCCTGTAAGCGCCTCCGTGACCCAAGAGGGCAAGAGGAACAGCACTGGAGGAACCTAAGGAACATCGAGCCCCTTCCGAACCCAACCTGTTCCTAATTTCAGCGTCTTGACTGTATGCTCGACCTCTGGGGGCCCTCACCGGGCCTCGGGACCGCCAAGACGCGGCGCAGGGTGAGAAGCCGGCCCCTGGGAGCGGGCCTCCGGGCAGGAGGCGGCCTGGCAGGCGCGCTCCGCTGCCGCGGGGCTGGCGGGGGCCCCTCCTCCTCCGTCCGCCGGGCGGGCCCTCCGTCTCTCTTTTTTTCGCCTGCTTCAAGTCGGGGCACGTCCCCCTTACGGGCGGGGGCGGCCAAGAGGGGGGCGTCAAAGAGGGGGGGGTGCAAATCATGGCCGGCGGCGTGTGCGAGGCCCAGGGGGGGGGGCTGGGGACGTAATGAAATAAGAAGAGGCGCCATGACATCTGAGGACATATCATGGCCCACGCCATGATATCCGCCCCCCCTTGTCATCACCCCCCTCTTTGCCGACCCCGATACAGGCGGAGCGTGGAGGAAGAAGACAAAAGAGTCAAACAATCTTCAGCGAGTGTCAACAGTAGTCAAAACATCGTCCCAGACTATTTGTTGTTTGACTATGTTTGGGCTATCTTTGAATGTGTTGGACTACTTTTGGCTGTTTGTAGAGGCGCGTGCCCGACTTAACTCGGGCCGGGCGAAAGGGGGGGATAGCAAAGGGGGGGGGTGAGAATCGGCTCACGTAGCTGATTTTTCCAGCGATGGGCCCCTCGGTGGGGCCGAAACCAGCTGCATGCAGCAGAGTTCGTAACCCCCCCTTTCCCAATCCCCACCCTTTCGTCTGGCTCGACTTAACGCTTGCTCGGCGGCGCGCCGATGATTGAGCAGGGACCGTCCGTCCCAGCAGTTCTATAGCCCTACCACGAGATGTTCTTAGAACCTAGAATGTTCTACGAACAACAACAATGTTCTTAGACCATGAACTCGATATGTTTAAACAGGCCAGACTCTGCCAGAAATGTTCTGAGAACAGTTCGTGGAAACCACAAGAGGCTCTTAGAGCATTGCTCGGTGGGCCGATAGGCGAGCCATGGGCAGGGGGAAGCAGGGGCCGGGCCGTGGCAGGGGGGCTCCTCGGAAGAAGCCCCGCGCGCGGCCTCCCGCGGAGCCGCCCGCCCTCGGAGAAGGCTCTCATGCTGAGGGGAAACAAGGACACACACACAAGTAGATACACACAGATCCCAGGATCCCACATCTCCTGCAATCTGTTCTGGATTGTTTCCAAATTTCCTCATACTTTCCATATTTTCTCATAGTTTCCCATTTTTCATGTTTCCTGGATGTTCGTCTCCCCCCACCCCCGCCTCCCATACCTTCCCCCATTTCCCCTGGGAGTCGACGATTGCTTGTGTCTGTGTGTTTTTCCCTCCTGACTCGCAGGAAGCTCCTCGGACGGCCGGAGGCCTTCTTTCAGGCGATCGCAGACATGGATTCACGGGGCGTGGATCAGCGACGGGTTCCGCTTCCGTGGGACGTCGCGGATTTCCGCCGCCGAGCGGGGCGGCACGGGCCGCACTTTGGGGAGGGCACCTCCCCCGATCCACGGACTTGGCGACCGCGCGCCAAATCCATGGATCGCGAATCCATGTTTGCGCGCCCCCGATTCTCGTGTCCTTCTGCGAAGGCCCGCCCGGTGTGCCCTGCAGCTGGAGCTCGACCACAGGAAGCCTTCCGCAAGAGACCCAATCCTGAGGCCCCAGGGCGTCCGCTGGTTTGCGGTATGGGGAGACCACGCTTCCCAGCGCAAACCCTTCGAAACTCGAGAAACCCAGGGCAACCCGGAGGCAAGCCAAGCTTTCTTGGCACGAGCTTCCAGGGCTTCCCAGAGCAAGCCAACTCGAGAAACCCAGGGCTTCCTCTGTAAGCTCTGGGAGGCCGAAAACCGGCGGCGCCAACTTTCTCGGAGCGTCGGATCTCCAGGCCTCTGTGCTAGAGTCGGGCCGCTGAAAGAAGGAACGCTAAATAAGGAACGAAGCCCCTTTCTGGCCCTAAAAGCGCCTCCGTGCCCGAGGAGGGCCAGAGGGACAACCATGGAGGAACCTGGGGAACATCGAGCCCCTTCCGAACCCAAACAGTTCCCTATTTCAGCGTCTTGACTGTAGGAGCAGGCCCCGAAACCTTCTGACAATTCCAAAGGCCTCCAGAGCCTGCCGAGGAGACCCCCCCCCCCCCGAGTGCTCCATATGCCCCCCCCCTGGGCGAGAGCCGCCGTCGGCCTCCCGCCCTCCCGGGGACGGGGGAGCTGCCGCTCGGCACAGCGCAAGACCTGGCGGTCCACGCCCGCGGCCCGCCCGCCACCTCGGCCTCCCCCGCGGCCTCCCTCTGCGGGGGGGGGGGGGGAAAAAAGGTGCCCCATGCCGCGACGCCCCGGGCCTCTCCCAGGAGGCGTCCTGGCCGGGACTTCGGGGCCAGAGACGGGACGCGGCGTCGGGAAAGTCTCCTTCCTCTGCAGCCTCCCTCCTCGCCCCCCCCCCCCCCCAGCGGCGGCGAGGAGGACGTCGACGACGGTGGCGTCGACAGCGACGGCGGATCCGCGCGCCCAGCACGGCGCGCCTGCGCTGGCGGCATCCAGCACGGGCAGGCCGAACACGGGCCCGAGGCGCGCCGCACCTCTGGGGGGAAGGCGCTCTGCCCTCCCGCCTGCATCCCTCTTCCCCTCCGGCCCCGCCCCAGGGGCTGGGAGGAGGGAGAGGAGGAGGAGGAGGAGGAGGAGGAGGAGGAGGAGGAGGAGGAGAAGGAGGAGGACGAGGAGGAGGAGGAGGAGGAAGAGGAGGAGGAGGAGGAGGAAGAGAGAAGGGCAACATTCAGATTCTGATATTTTGGGCAAGGAGACAGGGAGGAGATGGTGGAGGTGGAAAAAAAGGAAAAGAGAGAGGTAGAGAGAGGAAGAGACAGAAAGAGGAAAAGAGAAAGAGAGAGAGACAAAGCAACAGCAGATAGAGATATAGAGAGAGACGGGAGAGGGATCGGGGAAGAGGAAGGCCAGAAGCCACTGGGACGTCGAAAAAACGCAACACAACGATCGAGCCCTCGATCGATACACACTCTTTGCCGCGCCAAGCCGCATCCTCGGCCTTCCAAGCCGCGCCAAGCCAAGCCGCGTGTCGACCCGAAGCTCCAGAAACGATATACAAAACGACGAACGGCGAGCGACGTCGACGACGGCGACGACCCGCCCCGACCAGCACCGAGGGCCAGGGTCGTGCGAGGGCACCGACGACGTCGACGAAGAAGGCCCCCAGGAGGCCCCGAGAGAGGTCCACACACGGACGACGACACGTCGCCCCGAGAGAAGGCGCGCCGCTCCTGCAGACATCAGTGGTGCTCCCTCGGGGGCGGGGGGCACCCTCCCGAATATTGGTAGCGACGACACGTGGGGCAACCCTCCCTAAAAAGTTCGGGCGAAGGAAAGGCGCCACCTGCCCCGCAGGGCTCAGCTCTCAGCAGGCGTTGCCCTCCGATTGCGGTGCCCCTTCTGCGAGGTCCGAACACGACGAGCGACGGCGAACGACGACGACGACGACGACGACGACGACGGCGAAGGAAACTGACGACGACGACGAAGACGAAGGCGACGACGACCCAGACATCAAACGATGCGACGTTATTTCAGTCTAATGGCTCCTTCAATCTCGACCGCTTAGTTTCCCACCCCGCATCAACTTCTGATGGCCCCGCGAGGCCCGAATACGGCCCCTGGAGGACGAAATCGCGAACCGATTCTCTCAAGACCCCAGAGGGGCGGTGGACGTGGAAATCTTGGGACCGCAGGGGGCCCGAGCATGTTATCTACATCAGCGGCCCCCCGGGAGAGGACTAGATCGGTTCCCTAACCCAGCTCAGCACAAACCCGGCTGACCCGAACAAGCAGAAAACCAAGCTGCAGGTTTTTCGGGGGCTCCCCAAGCCCGGCTCGGCCAATCTGTAAGGCCACCTCCAGGGCCGCGAGCGGCTCCCAGATCTGGGTCGGCCAAAATCCGGCATTGTAGCATGCTGCAGGATCGCGCGCTCTGGCTGGGCCTCGTTGGCGCTGAGTTCCGCTACCTGCCGGGTGAGGTTGGGGGCTCATACAGAACAGCTTCTGAACGAGTTCAAAAATCGTTATACATAGAACGACTTCTTGGAGTCATGAAAAGCTGTTGTTCGAATTGATTCAAAATCGTTCTACGGACGGAAACTGTTGCTTAGAGTGCCGCGGCGGCGGCCCCGGCGACACGCTATGCCCTGCAAGCGGATAGCGTGTCGTTCCGACCAGCTGGGCGGGCGTCAAAAGGCTGGGAACGTTGACGCTTGGGGGTTGGGAAGTCTGCGCGTCGCGCCGAAAAATGGTGGGCCAGAACCGGCGGCGCGACTCGCAAAGCCAAAGTTCCCCGCCGTATATCTACCCGCCAGCTGAGGCGGGAGGCTTGGCTTGCGCAGCTCCCGCCCCTGAATGTGCCGTTCGTTTCTCTACTGCCTGGCAGGGTCGGCACTCCGCCACTGTTTCGACCTGCGTTTTATCCACTTACGGTCAGGACATTTTCCTTTGCGCATCGCGACGGCGGCCCTGGCGACACGCTGAGCCATGCTAGATGATAGCGTGCCGCTCCGCCCCGCGAGGCGGGAGGCTCGGAAGAGCTCGGGATGTGGACGCCTCGGGGCCGCGAGGTGGATGGCGTGGCGCACCGAGGCGCGGTGGGCCAGAACCGGCGGAGCGACACGCTGTCCACAAGTCCCCGACCGTTGTGTCTCCAGCTCCTCCGGGGCCCGCTTTCCTCTGGTGCCCGAGCGGGCAGCCTCTGCCCTTGTTGTTGTTGTTGGAGGAGGAGGAGGAGGAGGAGGAGGAGGAGGGCGGAGAAGGAGGAGGAGGGCGGAGGAGGAGGAGGGCGGAGGAGGAGGGCGGAGGAGGAGGAGGGCGGAGGAGGAGGAGGAGGAGGAGGAGGAGGAGAGGAGGAGGAGGAGGAGGAGCGGGGCATATCACCCCGCCCTCGGGCAACGGCGGCGGCGGCGGCGGCCCCCGCGCAAGGAGGCGGCGCACCCGGGGCGGGCGCAGCGGGCCCAGGCCGAGCGGGGCGCCTCAGCGGCAGCGGCGCTCCTCGGGGCGGCCGCGCGCTCGGGCGCCGCCTCCTCCCAGGTCTGACGTCAATCGTCGCCCCGGGGTCAATCCTCCTCCTCGTCCTCCTCCTCCTCCTCCTCGTCCTCCTCCTCCTCCTCCTCCTCCTCCTCGTCCTCCTCCTCCTCCTTTTCCTCCTCCTCCTTTTCATTTCCAGGCTCCTCAAATCCTACTCATCGAACCTTTCTCGTGATCCTGCTTCTCCTCCTCACGCTCCCCCATCATATTCCCCCTCCTCCTCCTCACCACCACCACCACCATCATGATCATCATGATCATCGTGATCATCATCATCATCATCATCATCATCATCATCATCATCATCATCATCATCATCATCATCATCATCATCATCATCATCATCATCATCATCTCATCATCATCATCATCAGCATCAGCAATTTCCTCATCACAATCATCACCACCATCATCATCATCATCATCATCATCATCAGCATCATCATCATCATCATCATCATCATCATCATCATCATCATCATCATCATCTCATCATCATCATCATCATCATCATCATCAGCATCAGCAATTTCCTCATCACCACCATCATCATCATCATCATCATCATCATCATCATCATCATCATATTCATCATCAACATCATCATCATCTTCAGCATCCGTGTAATCATCATCATCAGCAGCATCATCATCATCACCATCATCATCATAATGACAATCAGCATCATCATCATCCACCTCATCGTCATCATCAGCAG
>CAUYUJ010019760.1:414644-429644 GCA_963575745.1 Prorocentrum cordatum
GCTGCTCTGGAACATGCAGGAGCAATGGAACAGAAATCACGAAACATCGTTCCCAGACTACTGTGTGACCCACTCTGGCATACCCAGACGTCCGATGTCTTGATTTTTTCAATGCGGGCTCCCTGAAGTCCCGACCCTTTCCTTGGGACCAGTTCTTCGTCCCGAGTCGTTTCTTGACGGCCCTGGGGCCCAGCGAGGGCCCCTATAGAGGCCAAAACCTCAGCAGAACCTCCGTCTGGATTTCTTCGATGCGTTGGATCTCTGGGCACTCCTCCTGCAGAGGGACCTGCCCGACTTGAGACTCTTGGCGGCGCGCACAAGGGGGTGGAAGGAGGGGGAGGGCTTCTTAGAAGGAGGCTGCTTCTTAGAAGGCGCCGGCTTTACATCTATAAATAAGGCCCGCGCCTTCTCAGAAGCAGGGGTGCTTCTCAGAAGCCCTCCCCCCTCCCCCTATATCCGAGGGCGCGCCGCTGGATCCCCCAAAGGGGGGGGGGGGTTCGGACCCCCCCCCCCCCCCCCCCCCCCCCCGTGCCCGAGCCGTCGTCGGCGAACCCCTCCCCCCCCCCCCCCCCCCCCCCCCCCCCCCCCCCCTCCCCTTGCGAGCCGTCGTCGGCGAACCCCCCCCCCCCCCCCCCCCCTTTTTGGGGCCCCCGAGCCGTCGTCGGCCTTTCCCGAACCGTCGTCGGCGAACCCCCCCCCCCCCCTTTCCCCGGCTCGCGCCCCGGCTCCGGAACCCCATCCCTACCACTCCCGCCCCGACCCCCCCGAACCCCTAACCTCTAACCCAAACCCTGAACCCTAATCCTTAATCCCTAACCCGAAGCCTAAACCCTAACCGTAGACCTAACCCTGACCCCAAACCCTAACACTAAGCCTAGCCCTAACCTAAGCTCTAAACCTGAACCCTTAACCCTAACCCTCAACCCTATCCCTACACCCTAACCTCAACCCTACCCCTCACCCTAAACCCTAAACCCTAACCCTAACCCTAAACCCTAACCTCAACCCCAACCCTGACCCTAAACCCTAAACCCTAGCCCTAAACTCTAAACCCTAACCCTAAACCCTAACCCTAACCCTAAACCCTAACCCCCAAAACCCTACACCCTAAACCCTGACCCTAAACCCTAACCCTAACCCTAACCCCTACACCCTAATCCTTAACCCTAACCCTAACCCTAAACTCTAGCCCTAACCCTAACCCTAAACCTTAACCGTAACCCTAAACCCTATGACCTAACCCTAAACCTTAACCCTAACCCTAAACCCTGAACCCTAAACCTTAACCCTAAACCCGAACCCGAACCCTAACCCTAAACCCTCACCCTCACCCTAACCCTAAACCTTAAGCCTCAACACAAACCATACCCCTAACCCTTAACCCTAACCCTGACCCTAAACCCTAAACCCTAACCCTAAACCCTAACCCTAACCCTGAACCCTAACCCTTAACCCTAACCATAACCCTAAACCCTAGCCCTAGCCCTAACCCCTAACCCCTAACCCCTAACCCCTAAACCCTAAACCCTAAACCCTAAACCCTAGAGCGCAGGATTTGGAGGCCCCAATCGGTGAGGGTGGAGTGCGCGGCCCCCGTCATTTCACGCGCGCGCGACGGCACCCTCACACGTCGGCCGACGTGTTGCACGCGTGAAATAACGGGGGCCGCACACTTCACCCTCACGCGCGCGTGAGGTCGCGCGCGAGGGTGAATCGCGCGGGCCTCGGAGCGGGGGAGAGGGGGGGTGCGTGCGAGCCAGAACCGAGCCATTTTCTGTATTGGATTGTGTATTGGGCGAGCCCTTTTCGGGCACCCTCGGGAACAAGGCCTCTGAGGAGCTTCTGGGGAGCTTCTGAATCGCCTCTGAGCGGCGCGCGTGAGGGTGAAGTGCGCGGCCCCCGTCTCCGCGCGGCCCCCGTTAATTCATCGGCGCCGCGAACGCACCCTCAGCCCGTTCGGCCGCCGTGTTGCAAAACGCGTGAAATTACGGGGCCGCACACTTCACCCTCACGCGCGCGTGAGGGCGCGAGCGAGGGTGGAGTGCGCGGCCCCCGTTATTTCACGCGCGCGACGGCACCCTCGCACGTCGGCCGACGCGTTGCACGCGTGAAATAACGGGGGCCGCACACTTCACCCTCACGCGCGCGCGAAGGCGCGAGTGAGGGTGAAGTGTGCGGCCCCCGTGATTTCACGCGCGCGACGGCGCCCTCGCACGTCGGCCGACGTGTTGCACGCGTGAAATAACGGGGGCCGCACACTCCACCCTCACGCGCGCGTGAGGGTGAAGTGCGCGGCCCCCGTCACTAAACCCTAAACCCTAGAGCGCAGGATTTGGAGGCCCCAATCGGTGAGGGTGGAGTGCGCGGCCCCCGTCATTTCACGCGCGCGCGACGGCACCCTCACACGTCGGCCGACGTGTTGCACGCGTGAAATAACGGGGGCCGCACACTTCACCCTCACGCGCGCGTGAGGTCGCGCGCGAGGGTGAATCGCGCGGGCCTCGGAGCGGGGGAGAGGGGGGGTGCGTGCGAGCCAGAACCGAGCCATTTTCTGTATTGGATTGTGTATTGGGCGAGCCCTTTTCGGGCACCCTCGGGAACAAGGCCTCTGAGGAGCTTCTGGGGAGCTTCTGAATCGCCTCTGAGCGGCGCGCGTGAGGGTGAAGTGCGCGGCCCCCGTTATTTCACGCGCGCGACGGCACCCTCGCGTCGGCCGACGTGTTGCACGCGTGAAATAACGGGGCCGCGCACTTCACCCTCACGCGCGCGTGAGGGCGCGAGCGTTGCGTGCGAGTGCGAACCCTCGTCTGATTTCTTCTGACGCGCGGCGACGCGCACACGCGCGCGACGGCACCCTCGCGCGTCGGCCGACGTGTTGCACGCGTGAAATAACGGGGGCCGCACACTTCACCACTCACACTTCACCCTCACGCGCGCGTGAGGGCGCGAGTGAGGGTGGAGTGCGCGGCCCCCGTCATTTCACGCGCGCGACGGCACCCTCGCACGTCGGCCGACGTGTTGCACGCGTGAAATAACGGGGGCCGCACACGTCACCCTCACGCGCGCGTGAGGGCGCGCGTGAAATAACGGGGGCCGCGCGCTTCACCCTCACCGATTTGGGCTTCAAGCTCCTGCGGTGTAGGGCCTAAGCCCTAAACCCTACACCCTACACCCTACACCCTAAACCCTAAGCCCTAAACCCTAAACCCTAAACCCTAAACCCTAAACCCTAAACCCTAAATTCCCAAGCACCTCGTTGTGCATCTGCCCACCCACCGCGCATCACCGTCGCCGTCTACGAGAGACAGGGCTTCTCTGAGATGCTTCAGCTGGTTGCCCGACTGGGTCGTCCTGGTAGCCTAGGGCTACCTAACCCCACGCTTGGGGATCTACGATGCAAAGATAAACCATGCTTGATCCTCGAAGAATACAACACCCTAAACCCGGCGACTTTCGTCCTCGGATGGTGCTCTACATGTTTCCGACACGTAAAAACACGTGTGGGGCGCTCTAAGCGCTTCTGGGCGCACATGGGAGCGCCTGGAAGCGCTTGGGAGCGCTTGGGAGCGCCTGGGAGCGCCTGGGAGCGCTTGGGAAGCGCCTGGGAGCGCCTGGGAGGGAGCGCCGGGGAGCGCCGGAGAGCGCCTGGGTGGAGCGCCTGGGTGGAGCGCCTGGGAGCGCCTGGGTGCGCCTGGGAACGCTTGGGAGCGCCTGGGAGCGCGGGAAGCGCCTGGGAGCGCCGGGAAGCGCCTGGGAGCGCCCGGGAGCGCCAGGGAGCGCCTAGGAGCGTTTAGGAGCACCTGCGAGCGCCTAGGGTGGCGTGCCGGGGAGCGCCTGGGCGCGCCTGGGAGCGCCTGAGAGCGCTTGGGAGCGCTTGGGAGCGCCTGGGAGCGCCTGGGTGCGCTTGCGAGCGCATGGTACCGCCTTGGAGCGCCTGGGAGCGCCTGGGAGCGCTTGGAGCCTTTTGGGAATTTAGGGGCCAGCGGCCCTAAACCCTAAAAGGCTTTAGTTTGGGAGGTCGCCGGCCATGCGGCCGGGGGTGGGAAGATGTTGCAACTCCTGCTCCCTTCGCCAAGCTTGCTCGGGTCGGCTAACCGCCCCCCCAATCAAGCTTGCCGAAGGGGGGGCAGCATTGCCTGGACTGTCGGCCGCTGCGCTAGGAGAAGCCCTAAACCCTAAACCCTAAACCCTAAACCCTAACCCCTAACCCCTAACCCTAACCCTAAACCCTACACCTCGCTCGCCCCGGACCCCTCCGGAAAGGGGGGGAGGGGGGTGGGGGGGAGGGGTTCCGAACCCCCCCCCCCTTTCAAAGGGGGGGGGGTTTTCGACCCCCCCCCCCCCCCTTAAAGGGGGGAGGGGGGGGGGGGGGTTCTCGGACCCCCCCCCCCCCTTAAGGGGGGGAGGGGGGGGGGGGGTTTCCCTGGAGCACACCCCCCCTTTTGTGTCTTCAAGGGGATCCACTGGCGCACTTTCCCCTATATCCCCCTTGTGCGCCCGCCTTGAGCCTCGCTCGTCGTTGTCGCCCCGGCCTGTCGCGGAGAGGCCGGACGCCGGCGCGGGCGCGCCGGGGCGGCACCGGCGCCGCGGCGCCGGCGGGGCGCCGGGCTGCGCGGGGCCTCGGCCGCCGCCGCGGCAGCGGGGGCAAGGCCGCGGGAGGGAGGGGAGGCGTGTAAAGATTGCAGCTCTCGTGGTCGCTCGGACGTCCATTCCCCGAGCGTCGTTGGATCTCGTGCGTGTGTGTGTGTGTGGTTTCGCGAGAGGGTCCGAGATGCTCCTCGAGGGTCCTCGCCGATCTGTCGCCATCGCTCGGACGTCCATTCCCCGAGCGTCGTTCGATCTCGTGCGTGCGTGTGTGGTTTCGCGAGGGGGTCCGAGATGCTCCTCGAGGGTCCTCGCCGATCTGTCGCCATCGCTCGGACATCCATTCCCCGAGCGTCGTTCGATCTCGTGCGTGTGTGTGTGTGTGTGTGTTGTTTCGCGAGAGGGTCCGAGATGCTCCTCGAGGGTCCTCGCCGAGGGAAGCGTGCACACGCCCGAGCGATGCCAAGGGCTCCGGGGGACCCACAGGGAGCTCCACCGGAGGACGAGGGGGAGAGAGAGAGAGAGAGGGTAAAGGAGAGAGCGGCGAAGGTCCTTCCGAAGATCCAGGAGCGGGCAAGTCATCATCGGCCGGGCGGACTACATTTGACGACGCACCGACGACCAGGGCGGCGGCTCCTGCCATGCCGCCGGTCGTGGTCCCTCGGGGAGAGGGGGCGGGGAGGAGGGGGGGGGGCGCACGGGGAAGAGGTGGACGACCAGAGCAAGCCTCGGCTGTACCAGCGATGCTGCAGTGCACCCTCCCCTGTGCTGCGTCCTCGAGGGGCCTCGTCAGCCGAGGCGAGCGAGCTCCGTGCGGGCGCGCGGCTGGCGAGCCCATGCCACCCGAGCGCGCAGACAGCGGCGCCTCGGCTGCGGCAGGGAGCGAGGGGGGGGGGGGGTCGAGGCCAGGCAGGGCGGCAGCCGCGCGGCGTGCCTCGCCTCCTCTTGCGCCTCCCCTCCTGGCGTCGGCATGTCGGCTGCGGACGAGAGTGTCAGATTCCGGCAGCTTCGCTTCGCTCTTGTCAGACCCCTTCGCTGAAGAAGTGGACTGCCTCCGTCCTTGTCTGTCCCGTCGCACCCGTATCTGGAGGAACAAACGGCATCACACATTTGAAAATGAACGTTTGGCGGTCCGCGCGGATGTCGTCTGAGCTGGACCCCGCGGAGCGCGCCAGGGGCGCGCCAGAGGCGCCGCCGGGGGGCTCCAGCGCAGATTCCCCAAAATCCGCGCGGATCTCCGAAACTGAATGTTTATGCAATTTTCGCTTCTTCGACAATCCGCGTCGAATCCATGTCGAATCCGTGCCGCACCCACGCCAGATCCGCGTGGAGTCCGCACCTAGCTGGCGTCGGACACGCGAAACAACACCAATTTGGGGAACAGGCGAGGTCCACCTAAGACATCCAGGTGAAAAACTATCCAGAAACATGTAACACCCTACAAAAAGACAAGGCGGATTTCTTCGGCCTCACTGGGCACTGGGACCGTCAGAAACGACTCGAGATGGGAAAACCAGGCCGGGGGGAAGGGTCGGGACTTCCGGGGACCGCGCATTGAAACAAACAGGACATCGTATGTCTGCAAACGAAAATCGAGTTCTACTTAGCCAGGTTTCGGAGCCACGAAGGTGAATCAGGGCCAAACTGATCTGGGGACGTGGCTGGGCTCAGCGGGATCAGGCCAGCCGAAACGGGGGTATACCAGATTATCGACCACGGGTATACTTCGAAGAAAACGCTATAAACATAAACTTGTGGTGCTCCGCGCGGACTTCTTAGATCTGCGCTGGACCTCCCTGCCTGGCGCGCGGAGCGCGCCAGGGGCGGCGCCAGAGGCGCCGCCAGTGGGGGGCCGGGGGGAGATCCAAGAAATTCGCGCGGAGCGCAAAAAGTTCATGGTTATGTTGTTCCCTACCTAGGCTCTGCCTAGAAGGGTTCTTACTCTCTAGCTTAAAGGGGCCGGGCAGTGGAAAGCGCCCCGGGCGGTTCCCCCAGTCCCCTGGGAGCGGTTCCCCCCAGTCCCCTGGGAGCTTTAGCTTTAGCTTTAGCTTTAGCTTAGCTTTAGCTTAGCTTTCGCTTAGCTTTAGCTTAGCTGTAGCTTAGCTTTAGCTTAGCGTTTCGCATAGCTGTTCGTTTAGCGTTTAGCTTAGCTTTAGCTTAGCTGTAGCTTAGCGGTAGCTCAGCTTTAGCTTAGCTTTAGCCTAGCTTTAGCTTAGCTTTAGCTTAGCTTTAGCTTAGCTGTAGCTTAGCTTTAGCTTAGCTTTAGCTCAGCTTTAGCTCAGCTTTAGCTTTAGCTTTAGCTTAGCTTTAGCTTAGCTTTAGCTTAGCTTTAGCTTAGCTGTGGCTGAGCTTTAGCTTAGCTTCAGCTTAGCTTTAGTTTAGCTTTAGCTTAGCGTTACTGTTACTACTAATGCTGCTTTCCTAGGGGTTCCAACTCCTAGGTAGGGTCGCACTGGGATAATTTTTTCTTCGACCCATAAACAGAAGGGAGGGGGCTATGGATGCGTCTTGTCGGAGGGGGGACCCCCGACGTCGTAATCTTTTCGCAACGTCGACCCCCAGGACCCATGCCCCGGGACCGGTTTCTCGTCCTGATTCGTTTTTGGACGGTCCCGAGGCCCGGCGAGGGCCCCCACAGGCCGGAAATTAGCGAAACGCCTCCCGTCGTGACTGTTTCACGACGCGAGGGGTTCTGGGTCCCTTCTGGGCCCGGGAGCGTGTTGATCCCTCGTCCGTGCGAAGCTTCCAGATCGTCTCGCCGCAACTCTCTGGCCTGTCCGAGGCTGCCCGCCCGCGCGCGCCGAGGCCCCCCGCCCGGCGCTGGCGCCAGCAGGCCCGGGCGCGACGCGCCCGGCGGCGGCGCGGCCGCGCCCGCGCGCGCGGGCGGCCGCGGCGGCGGCGGGGCGCCGGCGGACGCGGGGCCAAAGGCCTCGGAGTCGTCGCGTCGTGGGCGCCGTCGGCGTCGTCGGCGTCGGCGTGTGCGTCGAGGCCATCGGCGCCGTCGGCGGCGCCAGCGGCGCCGCGGGCGGTGTCGGGGTCGTGGGACTCTGGCTGCTCCGCCTCTTCGCTCCCCCTGCTTCCTCCCTCGCTGTCGCCTCCGCCTCCCCTCCTCCCCCAGGCTCCTCACTCCTCCTCCTCCTCCTCGTCCTCCTCCTCCTCCTCCTCCTCCTCGTCCTCCTCCGATATTGCTCCTCCTCCTCCTCCTCCTCCTCCTCCTCCTCCTCCTCCTCCTCCTCTTCCTCCTCCTACTCCTCCTCCTCACTCCTCCTCCTCATCCTCTGGAGAAACTGAATAATACCGATACCGCTACTCTCTCGACGTCTCCCCGGGTGCGTTCTGAGTAGACTTTCGAAGCGAATTTAGCGGCAGCGACGAGAGATTTCCGGGAGTCCCCCAAGAAGGAAAACGAGGGGAGGGCAGCGGCATCGGTACTTTCTCCTCCTCTGATATTCCTCCTCCTCCTCCTCCTCCTCCTCCTCCTCGGCGGTTGCGGTGGTCCTCGCCGCGGTCGCCGTCGTAATTAGGCGGGGACTGTCCCTCATCTGCACAGTCGGTCGGCATGATCGTTGGCGTCGTCGGCGTCGTCGTCATCGTCGTGGTCGTCGTCGTGGTCGTCGTCGGCGTCGTCGTGATCGTCGCCGTGATCGTCATCGTCATCGTCGTCGTAGTCGTCGTTGTCGTCGTCGTCGTCGTGGTCGTCGTCGTGGTCGTCGTCGGCGTCGTCATGATCGTGGTCGGCGGCGTCGTCGTCGTCGTCGTAGTCGTCGTCGTCGTCGTTGTCAGTGTCGTCGTCGTGGTCGTCGCCATCGTGTCGTGGTCGTCGTCGTGGTCGTAGTCATCGCCAGTATGATCGTCATCGTCGTCGTAGTCGTCGTTTTCGTCGTCGTTGTTGTCGTCGTGGTTGTCGTCGTGGCTGTCGTCGTCGTCGTCGTCGTCGTCGTCGTAGTCGTCGTCGGCGTCGTCGTCGGCATCGTCGGGATCGTCGTCGTGATCCTCGTCGTCGTCGTCGTAATCGTCGTCGTCGTCGTGGTCGTTGTCGTCGTCGTCGTCGTGATCGTCGTCGTCGTAATCGTCATCGTCGTCGTAGTCGTCGTTGTCGTCGTCGTCGGCGGCGTCGTCGCCGTTGTCGGCGTCGTCGTGATAGTCATCGTGGTCGTCGTCGTGGTCGTCGTCGGCGTCGTCGTCGTCGTGATCGTCGTCGTCATCGTCGTCGTAGTCGTCGTAGTCGTCGTTGTCGTCGTCGTCGTCGTCGTCGTCGTCGTCGTCGTCGTCGTCGTCGTCGTATGCAGTGTCGTCGTCTGCTTCGTCACCTGTCTGGAGTGAGGGACGGTCCCCACCAGAAGCCTTTGTCGCCCGTGCGCGAGCCAAGGGTCCCTCATCACATCGCCCTCTCTCACCCGTTCAACCCCCCCGCCTGCGATGAGGGAGCAGGGTCTTCAAAGAGAAGGGTCTTGGACCCCAGGGCTTCTCTCTGGACAATTTTCCCTTCCTGAACCCCTGCCCCTAGCCCAAAACATCCACTCCCGAACTCGCTTGCCTCACTCACCTCACCTCGGACTCCTGCTGCGCGGCGGGCGCTGGACGGGCCGCACGCGACGATGGGTGGCAGGTGCAGCGGTGCGCCCGTGCCCGGGACCTCGAGGCCCGACGCCGCAAGAAGAGCAGCACCGTGGAAACGCCGCTGCTGCCCGAGACCGGACAGGCGGCCAGGCGCATCGCTGCGTCCAGAAGCAGAGATGCGACGTCGCGGAGCACCGCTCCTCCCCGCCCCCCCCGGGCCGGGCCCGGGGGAACCGGGCCGACCCCGGGGCGCCCGAAGACCGCTGGGCGAAGAGGCCCGAATGTGAGAACGAACGACGCTCTCGACGCCGACCCGGGGTCGGCGGCCCGGGGACGTCCCCAGGGGGCCGCCCCGGACCACCGGCGTCGTGATTCTCTCACGACGTGGGCCCCTGGACCTTTTCTTGGCGGGCGCACGTGGCATGGGGGAGGGGGGGAGTCTTCTTAGAAAGGGCCTCTTAGAAGCAGGGGGTGCTTCCGAGGAAGCCTTCCCTCTCCCCCTGCCCTCCCCCTGTGCGCGTGGCCGACTTCCCCCCCGGGGCCGGCTGCTCATTCCGCCAGTCGCTTCCTGACGGCAACGGGCCGGTGAGGGCTCCTCCAGAGGCCCCGAAACTGTCAAACATATCTGGTCACAATGTCTTCCCCAAGAGATGTTGGAGCCGCACACGCACAGATAATCGATACATAGAAATCCACATATATATATAGATGTATGTGCATAACAAAACTTAAAGGTGTAACCATACACTACGGTATGCGGGCCGTCGCCTTAAAACATAGCTCACATCGTTTGTTGAACGCTCCACGCTCGCGAAACTACCCCGATGGATGTTCACCGTACTTTGCGCCATAGCGGTTGTGAGCACAGCTTCATTGTCATGTGCATGTGCCCGAGAAGAAGTACAGTCATGCAATGTTCCAACTATGTAATGGTACATGCTCATATCATGGCCATAGTCAGATTGCATGTCATGATCCTCTTTTGAGGAGAAACCGGGGGACCAGATCGGTCCATGCCAAGACATAACGCGGCAACGCCGTGTCGATCTTGGAGACCGTCCATCTTGGTCAGCGTCAATTCGTGGATCACCCTCGCGAATCGGTGACGACCGACATGGACCACTATCAAGATTGGCCTCGGCAAGATCCCGCGACAAATTCGGTCATGGTCCCCGTGTTTCTTCCCTGGGTGTTGACAGTAGAACAAGACGAAGCCAGGGCGAGGACCGATTCGAAGGAGGATACATCGGGAATCTCTGAGATCCGGCGGCTCTGGAGGATGTCTCCGGCGCCGCGGCCTTCTCGGAGCATTCCGGAACGCTCTGAAAGCGCTCCTTCTCGTCCTACCCAGACCTCTGGCGTCATGATTTGTTCATGGCGTCGACCCCCAGATGACGGCCCCGACGCCCGGTCATGGGCCCCCAACGGCCGAAACTTATGAAACAGCCCCCGTCGTGGCTTTTTCCCCGTGCGCGGGGGTCTGGGTAGCCTCGTCCGGCTCAAGCGTCGACGGGCCAGGGGGCACCGCTGGCGGAGCGCAACCTGCCCAGCTGCCGCCCCCGAGCGCTTGAGCAGGAACCGACCGTCCTGGCATTACCTTTGGCCTACCGCGAAACTTTCTTAGAACCCAGAATTTTTTGGACGCCCGAAATGGGCACGGAAAAATGGGTACAGTGCCCAATAACGAATGTTGTCCCAAACCAACAGCAGCCGCTGTTGGACAGGCGGCCTTCTGTCTCAAATGGACACAGGCCGCAGCGGCGCGGACAGCGAGTACTGTTCAAAATGAACAGGAACTGCTGTTGGGCATTGTGCCCATTCTTTCCGTACCCATTCCGCTCGCGCAGAGAGATGTTCTAAGAACAATACACATTTTCTTAGAACATAAAGCCGATGTGCTAAAACAGAAACGGCCCGGCCAGAAATGTTCTAAGAACATTTCGTGCAGACAACAACAGGTTCTTAGAACATTCTACGGTGGGCCTACAGGCGAGCCAAGGACGCTTCGCCACTTCCTGAAGCGCGCGCACCTCCTCGCCTGGCCAGCCCCATGCTCCCGGTCCGCGCCGAGCCCGCGGCCGGCGCCGGCGGGCCCGGGCGGGAGGGCCCCCTGCCAGGGACGACGGCGGCGCGGAAGACGACGAAGATGCCGAAGACGATGCCGAAGACGACGACGACAACGAGGAGGACGACGACGACGACGCTGACGACGACGACGCCGACGACGACGACGACGAGGACGACGCTGACGACGACGACGACGACGACGACGTTCACGACGACGACGCCGACGCCGACGACGCCGAAGACGACGACGCCGTCGTCGACGAAGCCGACGAAGCCGACGACGCCGACGTCGACGCCGACCCTCCTGATTCGGGTTCTCGTTTTGAATAGACCACTGTGGTATCCACTCCTCGCCTCCTCCTCCTCCCCCTCCAGGCCCCTCCTCCTCCTCCTCCTCGTCCTCCTCCTCGTCCTGCTCCCTTCTGCCTCTTACCTCAAGCTCTACTCCCTACCCTCCTGTGTTGGGTGTCGTTTTGAAGAAAGCACTGGGGTCTCCCCGCCCCCTCCCCTCCTCCTCCCCCTCCTCCTCGTCCCTCCTGCCTCCTGCCTCACGCTGTATTCCCGACCCTCCCAGGTGTTGGGTTCTGGTTCTGAGTAAAGCACTGTGGTCTCCACTCCTCCTCCCCTTCCCCCTCCCCCTCCTCGTCATCCCTTCTGCCTCCTACCAAACGCTGCATTCCCGACCCTGACAGAATGGACCGCGCTGCCTCCTGGGAGGCTGCGAGCTGCACAACTGTCGCCACTTGCGTCGGCTTCTGATTGGCCCAGCGAAGTGGGGTTGCACGCAAGCCCAGAGGAGACATCGCGGCTCTCAGTGAGCTGGTATCCTCGTGGGAAAGAGTGCTGCGCATCTCTCAATGTGTTCCTTTGTAAAGGGCACTCATTTTGTTAATCGCCGCACGTGGAGAAAGGGTTGGGTGCGTGTCCGGTATTTTTTGAGGGGGGAGCGCGACCGCCAGAGTTCGACGAGTCAGCAATGTGTGACCGAGGTGCGAATCAGAGAGTCGCCAAGCAAACCCAGAACGCCACACAAGACGATTTGCAATCGCGCAGAGAACCTTGGCCTGAGAGAAACAGTGGGACGCCGACAACAAGAAGCCAAGAGACGAGGGAGGGGGTCCCCCTGCATAGAAACAGAGAAACATGGCACCAACATCACCAGTCGGCGGCAAGCGAGGGGGGGAAATGAGAAGGAGAAGGCTTTCTCAGAAAGGGGCGGGACTTCTCAGAAGCCCTCGCGCCTTCTGAGAAGGCTTTTTGTGTCTTCGGAGAAGGCTCAGAAAACTTCTCAGCAGGCTGGGGGACTTCCGCACCTTCTGAGAAGGCCTCCTCCTTCTCACTTCCCCCTGCGCTCGCCGCCGAACCCAGCGCACGGAGCCAGGGGGGCACCTGCCCGGTGCTGCCAGGGGCGACGGCGGCAAGGACGACGAGGGGGGCCCCCTGCGCACAAGCAGAGAACGGCACCACCACTTCCACCAGCGTGAGGAGCCAGGGGGACGCCTCCTCGGCGGTGTGGTCCCCACTCCGCGCTCGAGGCCCCCCTGCCCAGACTTAGTCGGGCCTGTTCCCCCTACAGGCGGATTTTGGGTGAAGAAAGGAATACCCCCAAAGTACTTCCCAAATCACCAAAAAATGTTTAAAAATCGTCACAAAACTATTTTTTGACTATTTTGAATATTCCCCTGTAGAGGGACGGGCCCGACTTAGGCCCAGACCTCTGCCAGGGCCTCACAAACGGAGACTCTGACAAACCAGGACACTGGCGCACACAAGACAACTGGCAGCACTCGGTCGGAACACTCTCCACTCTTCGCTCTGTCCAGCTGGATCGGGGAGACGCGAGACTCAGGTTCGGGGGCCACTCGGGGTGGCCTGACGGGGGCCACCATGAGAATGACGAGGCCCAGTCTGAAATTCGACGCGAGCTGCCGCTGCAGACATCCCAACGAGCACTGGACGGTCCAGCTCCGGGACGCGCTCGCCAAAGAGTGCCAGCAAACGCGAGCTCCGGCGTACCCGAGTCCGGCGTTTCTCCGAGTCTGGGTCGAAACATCATCCGCTGGTGGGCGTTTTTCTTATTCGGCGTTTCGACATTGGGCGGAAGGGGGGGGAGGGGGAGGAGTCTGGCTCCCGACCTCTGCTCAGTGCGACTGTTTGCAGCCGTGCGTCCCACGGGGGAGGCTCCACCTGCTTGAAACAGGGGCCAAAAACAGCGAAGATCTACTCCAGGGGGGGGGGAGGGGGGGGAGGAGGGGGGTTGGGGGCCCGCGCCGATCGGCAAAACAACGAATAAAGAGCGATCAGATCGTTCTGTCCAGCTGGAGGGTTCAAGTCCTGGTCTGCACTGTCCCGGCTTCTGGGGCCATCGGGGCTCTGGCGGCCTGGCCTCCTCAGTCGAGGGGCGCGGGGGGGCCTGCGGGCTGAACACATCAGTGCATCGGATGTCTGAGACCTGGGCTCGGGCGTCACTTACGTAATGGAGGAGCGGCAATCAATGGGGAGGCGGGGAGAAAGCTGCCCTCTTCGGGCCCTACAGGCCCCCTCTGGGGCCCGAAAGTGCCCTTCCAGGGGCCCTCAAGGGCCCCTTTTTCTGCAGCCCTCGCTGCCACTCCCATGTACCGCCCCTCCATTACGCGTGGCCCAAGATCCCGCATGGACCGCTTTCCCTGGGGAAGGGGTCGAAACCCGTGGGGTCTGCGGGCTGAAAAGATCATGGCATCGAATGCCTGGGGAGGAGGGCCCTTAGATCTGGGCGTCACCGTGTGCTCACACCGGGCGATTTCGCTCGATGTCCCTAGGTCCGCTCGCAGGCCTGTCGGGCTCAAGGAACGAAGAGGAGGATGAGAAAGGAGGAAGGAGGGTGATTAGACGAGGAGGAAGAAGGAAGAGGGAGTAGGAGTAGGAGGGGCTCGTAAAGGAGTACGAGTAGGGCGAGGGGGGCGAAAGGAGGAGAAGGACGGCAACGACGACGCAGACGACGACGAGGGATGATGGAGAAAAAGGAGGCGCGAGGAAGAGGAAGGATGAGTGAGAGGAGGGGGGAGATGGAGGAGGAGGAGGAGGAGGAGGAGGAGGAGGAGGAGGAGGAGGAGGAGGAGGAGGATGTGGAGGAGGAGGAGGAGGAGGAGGAGTAGGAGGAGGAGGAGGAGGAGGAGGAGGAGGAGGGGGGAGATGGAGGAGGAGGAGGAGGGCGCTGAGGAGGACGACGATCATGACGATGACGACGATTTCGTAGGGTTCTGGAGGCGACGGTGCTGCAGACTGCTGGAGTGCTCTGCTCCTCTCCCTCCCCCTCTCCGCCCCCTCCTCCTCTCCCTCCTCCCGATCCTCCTCCCCTGCCCGCCTCTCCCTCCCATCCTTCCCCTCCTCCTCTCCCTCCCCCTCTCCTCCCCCGCCCCCCCGCGCCAGACTGGGAAACCCCACCAACGATGGGGAAAAACCAGCCGTGGCGACGGGGGCCTCCCGGGAGACCCCCAAGAGAGCGACAACGAGGGACGGCCAGCAAGTGGCATCGCTGCCTCTGAAGGGGCCCTGGGACACACAAATAAATGCACACAAATGACAAGATTCCCGATATTTTCATATATTTCCCACTTCCCATATTTTCCGGGGGAATCGACGATTAATTGTGTCTGTGTTTTCCCCTCCCGAACCTTCTCCTCCGCAAGAGGTGAGGGCCACACGGAGCAGGGCGAGGAGCAGTGACACGCTGGAGGCGGCTGGGGGGTCAGAACTGGTCCCCGAGAACCTCAGTCAGAACCGGTCCCCGCGACCCTCCTGGGTCAGAAT
>CAUYUJ010019760.1:434644-444644 GCA_963575745.1 Prorocentrum cordatum
GAGGAGGGGTACGGAGGACGAGTCGCGGCCGTCGCCGTCGCCAGCTGCCTCTCGCCAGCCGTTCGCCACACGTTGTCGGTGTCGAGCTCGTGGAGACAGCAAGATGCCGATACCGCTGCTCCGAAGTGGAGGGTTTCTCCGAAGGGCTTAGGCGACCCGTCCTCCTCCCTCCTCCCTGCTCCTCCTCCTCCCTCCTCCCTCCTCCTCCTCCTTCCTCTCCTCCTCCTCCCTCCTCCTCCTCCTCCTCCTCCTCCTCCTCCTCCTCCTCCCCCCTCCTCCCCTCCCCCTCCCCCTCCTCCTCTTCCCCCTCCTCCTCCTCCTCCTCCTCCTCCTCCTCTTCCTCCTCCTCCTCCTCCTCTTCCTCCTCGGGTCGCCTAAGGCCCCGGGGGAACCCGTGCACTCCCAAAACATATCTTGGGGCGCACTCTGACCAGCATTTGGAGGATTGGACGCCCATAAGCAGAAGAGAGAGAGAGAGAGAGAGAGTCCAGGGTGGGGCCCATCCAAGGGAGACAGCAAGATACAGAAGGCGCAGCTCCCCAGACGCTCTCCTGGGGCGCTCTTCTGACCAACATCTCGAGGACTGGACGCCCGGAAGGTGGCAAGACAGAGAGAGGAGAGAGAGAGAGAGAGAGAGAGAGAGAGACAGACAGAGAGTCCAGGGGGCGCCCATCCAAGGGGCACCCTCGTCGTCTTCCTCGTAGTCGTCGTCGTCGTCGTCGTCGTCGTCGTCGTCGTCGTCGTCGTCGTCGTCGTCGTCGTCGTCGTCGTCGTCGTCGTCGTCGTCGTCGTCGTGGTCGTCGTCGTCGTGCGTCGTCGTCGTCGTCGTCGTCGTCGTCGTCGTCGTCGTCGTCGTCGTCGTCGTCGTCGTCGTCGTCGTCGTGCGTGCTGGCCCCGTGCGGCTCCGAGAGGCGCCCCCCCCCCCCCGGACGCCGTCCTGGGCCCGCGGCGTCCAGGGCGGGAGCAGCCGCGCCCGGGCGCGCCGGGCCGCGCGGGGGCGGCGGCGGCCCCGGCGGCGCGGCGACGCAGGCGGGCGGCGGCGCACCCGCGCGAGCCGTGCCTGCCCCGCTCGAGGGCTCCCTTCGAGGCTCGAGGGCGCTGCCAGCAACTGCGCCTCGCCGCCGGCGGGGTGCCCGGATCGTCCCGAACGCCCGCCGGAGACCCGGGCTATGACCCAAAAGCCAAATTCGGCAGCGAGCGAAGGGTGGAAGTGAGAAGGAGAAGGCCTTCTCAGAAGGCGGCGGGATTTCTCATCAGCCCTCTGGCCTCCTGAGGAGTTTTCGGTGTCTTCGGGAATGTCTCAGAAAACTTCCCGGGAGGCCGGAGGACTTCCAAGCCTTCGGAGAAGACCCGCCCCCTCTCATGATGCACGTCCCCGCCCTCGGGCTGGCCGCCCAATCGAGGGCGTTCTCCAGGCCAGACCACCAACTGCTCCTACCTTTGCTCCTGCTCCTGCTCCACCTCCTGCTCCTGCTACTGCTCCTGCTACTGCTACTGGTACTGCTACTGTTGCTGCTCCTGCTGCTGCTACACCTCCTCCTCCTCCCCCTCCTCCTTCTCCTCTCCTCCTCCTCCTCCTCCTCCTCCTCCTCCTCCTCCTCCTCCTCCTCCTCCTCCTCCTCCTCCTCCTCCTCCTCCTCGTCCTCCTCCTCCTCTCCTCCTCCTCCTCCTCCTCCTCCTCCTCCTCCTCTTCATCCTGATCCTGATCCGGATCCTGATCCTGATCCTGATCCCGATCCTGATCCCGATCCTGATCCTCATCAGCATGAGCATGAGCATGAGCATGAGCATGAGCATGAGCATGAGCATGAGCATGAGCATGAGCATGAGCATCAGCAGCAGCAGCATCAGCAGCAGCAGCATCAGCATGATCAGCATGATCAGCATGAGCATGAGCATGAGCATGAGCATGAGCATGAGCATCCTCCTCATCCTCATCCTACTCCTCATCCTCATCCTACTCCTCATCCTCATCCTCATCCTCATCCTCATCCTCATCCTCATCCTACTCCTACTCCTCATCCTACTCCTCATCCTCATCCTCATCCTCATCCTCATCCTCATCCGTATCATCCTTATCATCCTTATCATCATCATCATCAGCATCATCATCATCATCATCATCATCATCATCATCATCAGCAGCATCATCATCAGCATCATCATCAGCATCATCATCAGCATCATCATCATCATCATCATCATCATCATCATCATCATCATCAGCATCAGCATCAGCATCAGCATCAACATCATCATCATCATCATCATCATCATCATCATCCTCATCCTCATCCTCATCCTCATCCTCATCCTCATCCTCATCCTCATCCTCATCCTCATCCTCATCCCGTCCTCGTGCGCCTCCTCCATGTTGCTTCCGCCGCGGCTCCCACGTGGCACCGCCGTCCTCCACCGACGCGCACGCGCTCTCGTCGGGGGGCGGGGGCCGTCCACGGGCCTCAGGGGTGCCCCGAGCAGCGCCGACGCCTCCGCGCGCCGTGCCCGCGCCCGCTGGCCCCAGGCCCGCTGCGCCACTCCACTAGATCGCGGCCGCCCCCCCCCCCTCCCGGGCCCACGCGGGAGGCCAGGGCGAGGCGTGCAGCATCGAGGGCCGAGGGATCGAGGGGCGAAGGCATCGAAGGGTCGAGGGGTCGACCCAGGGAGGGATCGAGGGGTGAAGGCATCGAAGGGTCTCTGGGGGTGTCTCCGGCCTCCTGGCCTGCCCCTGTGGACTCGGGGGTCCGCCCCTCGACTTTCTGGTCAGGCCGCACGGCCTGGGCAAGCCTGGAGGGCAGTGACGTTCTACCCACGTTCGGTGAAAAGTCGTGGGAGCCTCCCATACCATCTTGCCCACTCCTGCGAATCGACGCTAAATCGAAGTTACATCGACGCTACATCGAAGCTAAATCGGCGCTGACCGACGCTAGCCGACGCTGAGTCGGCGCTATCTCATCGATTCCCAGACGCTAGTCGGCGCAAAAGATTTCATTCATCAGGTGTACCAGGCTCCCATGGTTTGCCACCGAACACACGCACCCAAACCGCCGACGTCTCGAGAAGATCCACACGCCGGCTTTCCAACAAGTTCGGCTTGCGAATGCCTCTTGCGGTCCCCAGGGCTGTCACGGGAGGGCTCAGGGAATGGATCGAGAGGTCCAGGGGCTAGGTCTTGAAGCCACAACGACGTCGGATATCTGCCACCACCACCACCCGCGCGCGCGACGAAAGTCGCGCCGACGAAGGCAGGGGACAACCCCACGCGAGATTCGAGCGTGTGCGGCCAAACGCGGGGAAGTGCCGCGCACCGACACGAGGGGGGGGGAGCCGAACCCCGACAGGCGCGCCAGGCGCGGGGTGGGCTCAGGCACACCCCGCCAGGGTGCGCCAGAGAGGCCCCAGGAGGCTCGAGAGAGGCACCAGGGAATCAGTGGACGCGCTGCAAGAGCATGGCGTGCCGAAGAGGCGAGGGAGGGGGGGGGCGATTGCACGACGACAAGCAGAGGAGGCGTGCAGAGACGGCGGCGCAAAGGGGAGTCTCAAAGGACGGAGGAGGCACCCCGCGGAGGCGGAGGAGGGAGGGTGGGAGGACAACGACGAGGACAGGGGGAGGACGACGACGAGGACGACGACGAGGATGACGAGCACGGGGCAGGTTGGGAAAATAGGGTGGGATGTCGACGACGAGGACGACGAGGACGGGGGAGGACGACGGCGACAGCACGGGGGGAGACGACGACGAGGACGCGGGTGGAGGAAAGATGAGACAGGCGAGGAGCAATGGCAATAACGATGGCGACGGCGGCAGAGCGTTTGTGAGATGCCCCTCCCCGAACAGCGCTTGCACCAAGAGGTTCTTACTTGCTTAAATAAAGGGCGCTTCCGGATTTTCCCTTGGTGGCCGCCCGTCGTCGTCTCGTCGCCCCTTCCTGCGCTGGCTGCCACCTCGTGCGCGTTTTTTTAATTCGGCGTTTCGACATTGAGCGGAAAGGGGGGGGCAGGGGGGTGTCTGGCTCCGGACCTCTGCTTAATGCGACTGTTTGAAACCGTGCCTCCTATGGGGGAGAGACTCCACCTGCTCGAGACAGGCGCCAAAAACAGCCAAGATCTACTCCACGGGGGAGGGGAGAGGGGGGGTGCGAGGGCCCGCGCAGATCGGCAAAACAATGCATAAAAAAACGATCACCTCAGGGTTTTCCCCTCGTGGCCGCCCGCCACCGCTTCGTCGCCGCCGGCGGCGGCGCGGCGGCCGTCCGCGGCGGCGGTCACGTCGCGCCGATCGGCGGCCGTTCGCGGCCGCGGCGGCGACGCCGGTTCTGCGGCCGTCGAGACAGATCGGCGGCCGACGGCGGCGGCCCGAATTGCTGTGGGGCGGGGGGGGGGGGGGCCTGGACCCCCTCGCGCTGCGAGCAGAAAGCTCGGCGGGCAGTTGCTCGCCACTCTCGGCCGCTGGAGGCCCTCGCCAGGCCACGGGAGCGCAAAAGCAAAACGGCTCGGGCCGAGCAACGGGTCCCGGGGAAGAGGTCGACACCTCTGGGGGTCGACGCTTTGAAAAAAATCACACGCCGTCGGGGGTCTGGGAATGGGGATGGGGGGGGGGGGGAGAAAAGCGCGCTCTGTTCGGACCCTGGAGGCCCCCCTTGGGGCCCCAGAGGGCCCCTTCAGGGGCCCTTTCCTGCAGCCCTCGCCGACCCCCCACTGATCGCCCACCCCCCCGCACGCGGCCCCCACTGCCCATCGCTCGGACGTCCATTCCCCCTTGCATCGTTCGGTGTCGCTCGCGTCTCCTCTCGCAGGGTGACCCAACAGGCTCCTCGATGGTCCTCGCCGCCGAGAAAAACGCACACGTCCGAGCGATGCCCAGAATGGCGCCATACCCCCGCGGCCCCTCCGGGAGGGGGCGTCGGCGGCTCGGGGTGCATCGGCGACCGCGACGGCGGCGGGGAGCCCGAGCTCTCGGGGCCAGGCGCGGGCGCGGGCGGCCCGGGGCGCGCGGGGCTCCTGCCGGCCGCTGGAGGCTCGAGGCTCGAGGCTCGGGGCTCGAGATTTTGCGCTGTCGAACAAGATGTCCACATCCGCGGCCTCGCAGGCTGGGCCTGGGCGGCGAGCCCAGGGGAGAAATGAGAAGGTGGTGTGGCCTTCTCAGAAGGCTCGGAGGTCACCCTGGCCTTCAGAGAAGTTTCCTACGCCTTCCCCGAAGCCACAGAGAACCTCGCTGGCTGAAGGCATTCTGAAAAGCCCCGCCGCGACCCCGCGGATACGGGGCGCTCTTTCGCGAATGCCCCGCGCGGAACGAATCCGTGCGATCGAATACCCGCGGGATCGCGCCCCAGAATCCCGATCGCGAGGGCGCGGATATACGGATGTGTTCGCCGCTCGTGAGATTTCGGAAGCTTCGTCGGCTCTCGGCGGTTTTCCAGCCTCCGGCTGGTCTCCAGCAGCTGCGCCTCGCCGAGAGCGTTCCGGGGGCCCCGTGATCCTCCCGAACGGGCGCCAGTTAGCCGCGTCATGGCCCGAGAGCCCGGAGTAGCCTCGGAATGCGGGCTCCCTGGAAATCCCGACCCGTTCCCCGGGACCTGTTTTTCGTATTGAGTCGTTTTTTGACGGTCCTGGGATCCGGCGAGGGCCCCCTAGAGGCCAAAAACTTAGCAGAACCTCCGTCTTGATTTGTTCAACGCGTTCGATCTCTGGGGAGGACGCCACGACCACCGCTCCTGGCCAGGCCCATCCTGGGGCCCAGGGGCCGGTGTGCTTGCCCCCCCCTGGCCTGGCCGCGCAGGAGGGCGCACGCCCCGATCCTGCACCCCAGGCCCGGCAAGGATCGGTGCTGGTGTGTGTGTGTGTGTGTGTGTTGTGCTGTGCTGTGCTGTGCTGTATTGTATTGTGTTGTGTTGTGGTGTGCTGTGCTGTGTTGTGTTGTGCTGTGGTGTGTTGTGTTGTGTTGTGTTGTGTTGCGTGTTGTGTTGTGTTGTGTTGTGTTGTGTTGTGTTGTGTTGTGTTGTGGTGTGGTGTGGTGTGGTGTGGTGTGGTGTGGTGTTTTGTGGCGTGTTGTGGTGTTGTTGTGGTGTGTTGTGTTGTGTTGTGTTGTGGTTGTGTTGTGTTTTGTTGTGTTGTGTTGTGTTGTGTTGTGTTGTGTTGTGTTGTGTTGTGTTGTGTTATGTGTGTTGTGTATGTATGTATGTATGTGTGTGTGCGTGTGTGTGCAGCTGGCGTCCACCGACGCCGAGCTGCCCCACGCGCACGCGCGGACCTCTAGAGGGCCCACGCCCCTGCAGCGGCCGCGCGCGGGGGCGGGGCAGCGGAGGGCCGCGGGCTTCGAGGGCGGGCGTCTGTTGCCGTCGGCGGCCTGGGCCCTGCCCTGCGGGGCTTCCCCGAGGCGCCCCCGCGGCCACGGAGGGGAGCGGCCCGGAGGGCCTGCTCGGAGCCCGCCCCATGGACAGGTCTGGGAGCAGGGCTCTGCTCGGGACCCACCCCATGGACAGGATCTGGGAGCAGGGCTCTGCTCGGAGCCCGCCCCTTGGACGGGTTCTGGGAGCAGGGCTCCGCTCAGAGCCCGCCCCATGGACAGGTTCTGGGAGCAGGGCTCCGCTCAGAGCCCGCCCCATGGACAGGTTCTGGGAGCAGGGCTCTGCGCAGAGCCCACCCCATCGGCAAGTCTGGGAGGTCTCTCCCTCACAGAACCGGCCTTGCGACGCTCGAGATCACCGGGGCGGGCGTGCTCGGCCGTGCCTGGGGCCTCAGGAGCCCGTCTGTCTGCGGGCTGTGGGGCTGCCAGCACGCGACCAGGGACGCACAAACGTCAGCCTGGTGAGAGACCCATGTGCAGCTGCGAGTCTCGCAGGCGCAAGCGAGAGGAAACGTGTGGTGGGCATGCCAACACAGAGACCTGCGAGAGGCAGGAGGGCAGCGCCACTCCAAAGCGAGGACACAGCACGACGGGGCAGTTGGGAAAGAGCTCCCTCGGGAAAGGGGGGCCAGGCGAAGCAGATGCACAGCATGCTGACTGACATTGGAAGTGCGAGCACTCCGTCGGCGGCAGAGGCCAGGGAGCGCGGCGACCAGAAAGGGAAGGCGAGTGAGGGAGGGAAAGAAGAAGAGGACCAGAGCAGAGCAGCACCAGTGGTCCGATAGAGCGCCTCAGACTAGAGCACGACGACTCTGAGGGCCCCTAAACAGAGGAGGAGGAGAAGGAGGAGGAGGAGGAGGAGGACCAGAGGAAGGAAGGGAGCTGGATCCTAAACCCCTCCCTGCCAAGCTCTAGACGCCTTCGCTGGGGTGGCTCCTGTCGTGTTGAGAGGCGCTGCCTGTATTGCCATCGCTCGGACTCCCATTGCCCGTGCATTTATCGGTCTCGTGCGTTGCTTTTTCGCGAGATGAGCCTCGATGCTCCGCGATGGTCCTCGCCGAGAAAAATGCACTCGCCCAAGCGATGCCAAGATTCACCGCAGCCGTCACCCAGGGCGGTTTGGTTTGGACAGCCGCAAGCCGCCCGCAGTCGCGCCCGTGGCAGATTTGAAACCGCGGCGGTGCCGTGGTCCCAGGAGCTTGCCGCCCCCACATCCCCACGAGGGCCGCGCCGAAGGCCTCCGGGAGCCTCCGAGGGCCCCCACCAAGAGAGCCTCCGAAGATGGCCGCCCCGAACCTCCGACGGCCTCCGAGGGCCCCCGGAGGGCCTCCGAGAGCGCCGAGGGGGCCACCGATGGCCTCCGAGAGCCGCCAGGAGCCTCCGCAGGCGCCGCGGCGGCCGCCGATGGCCGCCGGGCACGGACCCCCGACGGCATGACTTTTCTCCGGCGTCGAGCCCCGAGGTCTCGACCTGTTCCCCGGGACCAGGCTTTCGGCCCGAGTCGCTTTGTGGACGGCCCCGAGGCCACATAGACGGGGCCCCAGAGACCAACCACGACGAGAAGCCTCCCGTCGTGCTTTTCCCAGGACTCCACGGGGGGTCTGGGAGGGCCGCGGGCCGCGGAGGGCCCGCCGGGCGGCGGCCCATCGGGCGGGCGGCGGCAGCGCCGCGGCAGCGCCGCGTCCTCGGCGGCGGAGGCGGCCCGACGGCTGCGCCGGGCTCCGGGGCCGGCGGCGGGGACACCGCGCCCGGCCTCGCCAGGCCGGCCGCAGGCGGCGGGGTCCTCGGCGCGCCGGCGCGCCCGCCTCGACCGTCGGTCGCGCGCGACCATCGGCGCTAGCAGACGCTAAATCGACGCTAATCGGCGCTAATCGGCGCTAGCCGACGCTGAATCGGCGCTGCCTCACGGACTCCCCAACGCTAGCCGACGCTAATCGACGCTAAGGACGGCATTAGGAGGGTACGCCAGGCTCCCATGATTTGTCAGCGAAGCACAGAACCCAAACATCCGACGTCTTGATTTTTTCAATACGGGCTCCCTGGAAGTCCTGACCCTTTCCCCGGGACCGGTTTTTCGTCCTGAGTCGTTTTTTGACGGTCCCTGGGCCCAGCGAGGGCCCCTAGAGGCCAAAAACTTAGAACCTCCGTCTTGATTGTTTCACTACGTTGGATCTCTGGGAACCCACACACCCTCGCGTGGTGAAACAAAAACGCGACGGGAGGGTTTGGGCCATCTTCTGCCTCTGGGGGGACCCAGAAGGGGGAACCCGAACGGACATTTCGAGCCTTCGTCCCCCAAAAACGCGGCTCCTTTGCCCCCATGACGCCCCCAACAGGCCCGCCGAGAAGCTCCGAGAGGCCCCCCAAAAGACGCCCAAACCAAGAGGCTCCCGGGAGGCCCCAAAGAGGTGCACAAACTGCCTCCCAAACGCCCCCGAGGCGTCTCCCACGAGACCCCATCTGCCATCCACTGGGCCTCGGACCCGCAGCCCAGGCACGGTGGCGCTTGCCGCAGGGGTGCCTGGTGTGCCGAGACCTATACGGTTTGGTTTGGGCTCTTTTCTGAAAAGAACTCCCCCTCGGGCTTCGGCACAGCGCGCCGGCCACCCGAAAGCCCGTCGAAAAGTACACTCCGTCGGTTCTCTTTTCCAAGATGGCCCCAAGAAGGCCTCCAAGGCGGCTAAGATGGCCCAAGATGGCCTCCAAGTTCGCCCAAGATGGTCCACGATGGCCTCCAAGACGGCGAAAGAGGGTCAGCGATGCCTTCACGTCTGCCCAAAAACGCCCCCCAAAACGGCCCAATACGGCCCGAGGCCCCCAAGAGGTCTCCAAGACCGCCCAAGAAGCCTCCAAGAGGTTCTCCACGAAACCCCAATAAGGCAAAATCATATATTTTCCTTTGGTGTTTGAAGGACGTTGGCAATTGCTTCTGCTCGGCCTTCCGACGCCCCAGACGGCCCAAGAGCTCCCCAAGACCGTCACAAAATGGCCCCGCCTCCAAGATGACCCCAAGACCGCCCAAGAAGTCCCAAGACGGCCCCAGGAGGGCCTCCAAGTTCGCCGAAAATGGTCCGAGATGCATCCAAGACCGCCCAGAAGGATCCAAGGTGGCCTCCAAGAGGGTCCAAGAGGATCAAGATGCATCCAAGTTCGCTCAAGAAGACTCCAAGACGGCCCAAGATGGCCCAAGAGGCCCGCAAGATGCTTCCAAGACGGCCCACAAGGCTTCTAAGAGGTCTCAGAAGGGCCTTCGAAGAGGGCCATCTTGGGGCGATCTTGGGCGCATCTGGAGCCGACAGGGGGCCGTTGGAAGGCCGAGAAGCAGCTTATACCAAAATCATTCATAAAACAAGAAGGAATCAATGATTTGGGGCCTCTTCGGGCCCTCCTGGAGGACCTCTTGGAGGCTTCGTGGGTTGTCGTGCAGGTCTCTTGGGGGCCTCTTGGGCCGCCTTGGGCAGTCTTGGAAGCTTCTTGGGCGAACTTGGATGCATCTTGAGCCCTCTGATGCCCTCTTGGAGCCATCTTGGACCCTTTGGGGCGGCCTTGGAGGCAATCCTGGACCATCTTCGGCGAACTTGCCGAGGCTTCTTGACCCGTCCCGGGCTCATCTTGGAGGCCTTTGGGGCCATCCTGGGGCGGTTTTGGGGAGCG
>CAUYUJ010019760.1:449644-457144 GCA_963575745.1 Prorocentrum cordatum
GGGGGGCCAAAAAGGAAAACCTGGAAAGGGTAGCGGTGTGGGTATCATTTCCTCCTCTGATCTTTGGAGTCCCGAAACGGTGCGGTGACAGACCGTGCGGTGACCTCGAAATCCCACAAGACCTCACCGCACGGTCCGTCACCGCACGGTCTTGGGACCCTGGAGGCCCCTGCCGCCCGAGACGTCCTCGGAGAACGAACGACCCGAGTCCCAAAACCGTGCGGTGACCCCGAATCCCCGCCGACTCACCGCACGGTGTGGTGACCACCCCGTTTGGGGGCCCCCGATGATCGATTGCACAGTATCGGCATCCGGGAGCCGCTTGCATTCTTCACGACGTCGGGCCTCAGGAACGACCCTCGCGAGCTCCTGGCGCGCGCGAGGCCCCTCGGCGGCGGCGCCGAGCCGACGCCCGCGGCGCCCAGCGCTGGCGAGGGCGCGCCGGGGCGGCCGAGAGCGCGCGGTGCGGGAGGCGCGCCTGCAGCGACCCGGCGACGACTGCGACGCCACCGCCCGTCGACGCCGCCGCCGCAGCGACGGTGCCGCCGCCGCAGCGGAACGCCGCAGGGATGACGGCGGCGGCGGCGGCGCCGACGTCGCCCGCGCGGCGCGGCGCGCGGGGAGGCGCTATACACCTGCGCGAATCTGCAGCGAAGACGGCACCAGAAACCGGCGACGACCTCCTCCTCCTCCTCCTCCTCCTCCTCCTCCTCCTCCTCCTCCTCCTCCTCCTGCTGCTCCGCCTGCTCCTCCTCCTCCTGCTGCTCCGCCTGCTCCCCCTCCTCCTCCTCCTCCTCTTCCTCCTTCTTCTCCTCCTCTTCCTCTGGAAAACCGGCGACGAGGGCAGGACTGAGACAACATCGGGCCAGGACCAGCCGTGGTCATCTATGAGATCTGGCAGCTCTGGGATACTTGTGTATCGAAGGCCGCGGCCGTGCCAGCGCGCTCCGTCACGCTCCGAGAGCGTTCCGGCACGCTCTGGAGCGAAGTATCCCCAGACCACGCATGCCCTGCTTTGTTCAATACGGTTTCTCGTCCCGAATATGTATATGTATATGTATATGTATATATACACGTCCCGAATAGATGTACAGATACACCTATATACACATATACATGTATATATATATATATATATATGTATCTATGTATCTCTCTCTATATATATATATATATGTATATACATATAGATACAGATGTATATTTATCGGAGGTTGGGGGGTGAGTCGGACGTGAAACGGAGAACCCCCCTACCGGGAAATCGATTTCGGTTTCGGGTTCGTGTCGTGCGTGCCGTGCGCGTGTGCGGGCGAGGAAAGGTGGGTGGGCGGGCGAAAGGAAATCGTCCTGTGGCTGGGCCGCGGCCAGACCAAACGTTACTCCTCGGGCGGCCGGTGCCGCGCGGTGTCCCGCCGGTGTCCCGCTGGTGTCCCGAAATCCTCCTGTGGCTGGGCCGCGGCCGGACCACATGTTTCTCCTCGGGCGGCCGGTGCCGCGCGGTGTCATGCCGGTGTCCCGTGGTGTCCCGTTGAGTGAGATCGATAGTGAAATCGATCGTGAGATCAATAGTGAGATCGATGTGGTGTCCCGAGGTGTCCCGTGGTGTACAATGGTGCCCCGCTGAGTGAGATCTATTGTGAGATCGATATTGAGACCGATAGTGAGATCGAGAGGTGTCCCGCGGTGCCCCGTGGTGGCCCGTGGTGGCCCGTGGTGTCCCGTTGAATGAGATCGATAGTGAGATCGATAGTAAGATTGACAAGTGTCCCGTGGTGTCCCGTGGTGTCCCGTTGAGTGAGATCGATACTGAGATCGATTGAGTCAGATGTTGGTTCCCCCCCTCCCCCCCCACAACCTCCTTACCACCCGAAGGGTGGTCGTATAGGTGTATGTGTGTGTGTGTCTGTGTGTGTCTGTGTGTCTGTGTGTGTGTCTGTGTGTTACGGTACCCGGGGCCCGGCGAGGGCCCTCGGACACCGAAAACGGCGGAAACCTCCGTCTCTGACTTGTCCTGCTCTGGAATGCTCGATCCTCGACCTGGCCCCGCCCGACCGGAGGCCCCGGATGTCGCCGCCGCCGCCGCTCGCGAGCCTCCCCTGGGGGGCTCCCTCGTCGCCACGGCGGGGTGCGGCCTCCAGGTCCACATGCCAGGGCGCGCTCCCGGAGCGGTCCAGCGGTGGACCGTGAGGAGGTGTCAACGCGGCCGTCGTCGCCGCCGCCGCCGCCGCCAATCGCCACGGCGCGGGGAGGGGGGGGAGGAGCGCTGAGGCTTCGAATGCTGTAGGCGCACGCGTCCAGAAGTCCTGCAACAGGATCTATGGGGGGGCACGGTCTCGTCGATGCCGACCTCCGCGGGGAGCCGAGGGTCTGCGCGGGGTGCCCGAGGTCGTGGGGGAATCAGCAGCTTCCGTGAGGCACATGGTGGCAGGCTGGGTTCTCGTTCGGCGTAATTTCCTGGTGTAATTGTTCAAGGGCCGTCGGAGCAATTCTGCATCCGCAGCGAAATCCTGGTCGGAATGCGCCACTGGAGGGTTCTGGGGGGGGCGGGCATCGTCGTCGCCCTCGCTGTCACACCAAAAATACAGCTTCGAGAGGCCCCCCCAAGGCTGAGTGTCAGCACATCAATATGTATGTGATTGGTGTAAACTCTTGGTGACTTGGTGTACCTAGGTACCTGAAATATTTCCAAAGCAAATGAATGATACGGGTGTGCATTTTTGATGTATCTTGTTGATGTATGTCCTCGGCGTATGCTCTCGGTGTATGTGTTCGATATAAGTTACTGGCGTCTTCCATTCACGTCTGTTCAGCATGAGTGTTTTGGGCGAGTGTACCCACTACGTACGTAGCCTCGGAGTCTCAGCGCGAGTATGGGCCGCCATCGACAACAATTGGAAACAATGCAAACGCAAGACAGGCGCGCGACGCCCGCGAGCTGCGGCGCGCGTGCCGGGACACCCCCATCATCCCTGCCAATTGGCAGCGCAAAATGATCGCGGGTCGCCCGAGCATGATCAAGATTTTGCCGCGCACGCAGCAGGCAATATGCCGCCCCCCCCACTCGCCCCTGTCAAAAGCAATGCGAAGCGATGGATTGATGCCCGCCGTAGGAGTGTATTGTGCATGTTTTTGGTCACGGGTGGTGGGGTGGTGGTCATGGTGCCGGGCTCGCCCATGGTCCGTTGGGGAAGAGAGGGCAGATTAACGACGGACAGCACTCGACCCCTCCCCAAAGGGAAGGCGAGGGTCCGAAGAGGCAAAGCCCTGAACCACCTACGCCCCAGGGGCTGACGTTGCTTCAGGGCCCACGCCCTTCGGGCCCCATGACCGAAGGGCCCCATCTCCAGACCTCCGACGCCAGCGACGCCACCTGAGCCAGCGACGGCCACGGCCCGCGGCGGCGACGGCCCGCGCCCAGCGACGGCGAGCGCCGAGCGCCGGCGGCCGAGGCGGCGGCGGCCGCGGCGTCGACGGGCGCCGAGCGACGGCGAGCGATGGCGGCGGCGGCGCTGCGGGCGCGGCGGCCGCGGCGGCGGCGGCCGCGGCGTCGGCGCACGGCGGCGGCCAGCGAGACGCAGCGGCGGCCGGCAGCGGACAGAGTGGCCCCGCGCCTGGCGGCGCGAGGCCGGGCGGCGGCGCGGGAGCCCTCGGGCGCGGCAGGCCGCAGGGCGGCGGCGCGGGCCCTGGGCCGAGCGGGCTGGGCGAGCGACGGCGGCGAGCGACGAAGGCGACGACGAGGGCGGCGACGAGCGGCGGCGACGAGCGGCGGCGACGAGCGGCGGCGAGGGCGACGAGCGATCGGGGACGACGAGCGACGGGGACGACCAGCGACGACAAGGAGCGACGGCGACGACGGCGGCGGCCGCAGCGGCCGCGGCGGCGGCCAACGGCTGCGGCCAGGGCGCGGCGGCCCCGGGCCGAAGGGGCTGGGCAGGGGCCCAGGAGAGGGCAGAAGAGCTCTGACGGCTGCAGGCAGGGGGGCCACCGAGTTGTACACGTCGGTCGGAGGAAGCGGGTGGAATCGCGGAGTGGCAGGCGGAGGAAGAGGATTGGGTCCAGGCCCTCCCGGAGAACAGAAAAGTACAGCAGAAGCAGACCGACTCTTGAAGTAGCAAGGCGCTGGAAACAGATTGGGATCCGGCTTCCAACGACCCACATCTACGCATGCACCAACCCCTGGCATGGACGCTCCTTAAACAGGGACCGACCGTCCTGGCATCCCTATAGGCCTACCACGATATGTTCCTAGAGCCCAAAAATGGTCGAGTAACCAAAACAGCATTCTTAAACATTCTTAAAACATGAGCCCGATGCGTCAAAACATGGCAGTATCGGCCAGACATGTTGTGAGAACATTTCGTGCAAACTACCAAAGGTTCTTAGAACCTGATTTCTGGTGGCCATTAAAGTTATGTTGCTGCCATCGTACTCAAAGACCACATCCCAGAAATAATTTCGAGCACCCGCAAAGGTGTCGAAAGAGTGCCGAAAGAGTATCGAAACAGTGTCGGACGAGTGTCTCCCAGGGCCCGACGCGTGAAAACCCTGGAGTTTCGGTACTGGTTTGGTGCTCGAAATTCTCTCTGGTGGTCAAGGTAAAAGTAGGTTGGCACATCATAGCCCTATAGGCAAACCAGGACGCCTCGCCGCTGCTGAGCTCCTGGGCCAAGGGGTCCGTGCCCCCGCCCGCGCGCCACTGCTCAAGGGAGGGCACGCAGCAGCGCTCCCGGGCCCGGGGCGGGCCTTTTGTTTGCGAGGACCGATGGAGGCGCACAGCACAGTCTCGGCGGCCAGCGACGGGGGGGGAGAGTCAGGTCGGGCATGTCCTCCTACAGGCGGGTTTTGAAAGGGAAAGATTCCAAATAGTCAAGACATATGAAGCAATGGCGAAAAATTGTAGAAGCAGGGCGGGCCTTTTACGAGGACCGATGGAACTGCTCGGGGGGAACCAAGGGGGGGGGGACAGCAAAGGGTAGGGTAGAGAATCAGCTCACGTCGCTGATTTTCCCAGCGCCTCCAAGCGCCCGGAGGCGCCCATGTATCGAGGAATGGGCCCGGCGGCGGGGCCGAAACCAGCTGCACGCGGCGGATTTCGTAACTCCCCTTTCCCTATCCCCCCCTTTGGCCCGCAGTGCACAGCTTGGTTCCGGCGGCCAGCGAGGGGGGGAAGAGTCAGGCCAGGCATGTCCTCCTACAGGCTGTTGTTGAAGGAAAAATGAAACATAGTTAAAAAAATGCCAAACAATAGCCGCCCATTGTTCGACCACCCCTTAATTCGCGCCCAAACATCTGAGCAGCACAGGCAGCCAGGGACCAGCGTGGCGGCGCGTAGAACAACCTAGAATCGCAGACCCATGGACGTTGGTCTGGACGTGGGTATTGCTCGGGAGCGGCAAAGAGGGGGCATCAAAGAGGGGAGGGTGCAAATCATGACCGGCGGCATGTGGGCGGCCCAGCGGGGGGGCCAGAGACGTAATGAAATAAGAAGCGGCGCCATGAAATCCGAGAAATATCATGGCCCCCGCCATGATATCCACCCTCCCCTAGTCATCACCCCCCTCTTTGCCGCCCCCGAATGGCCCCTCTGCATATTCTTTCCAGCGCACTGGAGCCCCCAAGAGCGGACACGGGAAGACAGCACACAACGATCGAACGTCCGCACGGATTTCTTGGACTTGCGCTGGGCATCCCCCGTGGCGCGCGGGGGCTCGCCAGGGGCGGCGCAGGGGGGCGTCCGGGCTAGGGTGGTCCCAGCGCAGATCGGGGAACAGTCCGCGCGGACCTTCAAACTTTTGTGCTACAAACTGAAACATGAACATGCGATCATGAACATGAAACAGGAGGGCGCTGAACATTACCAAATGAAAACTCCTCGTCCGCCCTCCCATGGAAGAATTGAAGAGAAAGGGAACAAAGGGAAACCTCTGGACTCTTGAAATGGGACGGCACCTAGAATAGACGGACATACCCAGGGAATCCACAACCACCTACCCGTTAGTTAAAAGAACTAGGCCAAAAACATGGAATAGGAAGGCGTTGGAACTAGATTGTGCTTCCGCACGCCCCATGAAGAGGATGGACGAGGGATGCCACTCGACTTTTAAACGGGGAATGCGCCTAAAGTACATTGAGGCCTGAGCATACAGAACAAACGCATGCTTTCAAGGACCGACGGGCATTTTCAATTTTCAATAACCGATATGTACTCTCAGGCCGCGGCCTAGGACCCCCCGAACCCCTTCCCAGGGGCAACTGTCCGCACGAACGCGGAGCCCGAACGCGGCCCCCGGAGGCCGAGATCGGGGAAAGCGCTCGGATTGAAAAAACAGAGCTGGAATCTGGGGAGGGAGAAGATGCGACCGGACTTAGGGCAAAATAGAATCCTTCAAGAACATGGGACCCGCCGCCGGCCAAACTGACAAGTTTTCGAAGGTACCCTCCTCCAGGACGTCACAAGAACATCCAACAAGGACAAAAAACACGAGGGTACACTCTTCGAGCCGACCTCAATCTTAATGCGTATAAGCGATGGAAAACATGTGGGGCGGGACGGTTCAACAAGTAGTTTCTGCGGCCTGGGTGCCCCCACGAAAGGGGGAGAGGGAGCTCGGCCCACAAAGGAGCGACAATTCGAGTTGGCCTCCGGGACGTCTGGAGAACCAGGGGGGGCCCGACGGCTGACAATTCGAATCGGAGGCCTGGCGATCCAGACCGGTGAAATCCCCCCCCAGGGCGAGCCGTGGACCCCCAAGGGCACTCCCAGGCGCATGATTGCGCTGATGACAACAGACCACGGGATTCTATCGACGGAGGGCGGCTCGAAATTCGGGTTGCGACTCGTCGTCGTCGTTATGATCGACGCGTCATCGTCGAAGTTGCAGAAGTAGTAGCAGTAGCTGTAGCATTAACAGTAGTAGTAGTAGTAGTAGTAGTACTGGTAGTAGTAGTAGTCGTAGTCGTAGTAGTAGTAGTAGTAGTAGTAGTAGTAGTAGTAGTAGTAGTAGTAGTAGTAGTAGTAGTAGTAGTAGTAGTAGTAGTAGTAGTGGTAGTAGTAGTAGTAGTAGTAGTAGTAGTAGTAGTAGTAGTAGTAGTAGTAGTAGTAGTAGTAGTAGTAGTAGTAGTAGTAGTAGTAGTAGTAGTAGTAGTAGTAGTAGTAGTAGTAGTAGTAGTAGTAGTAGTAGTAGTAGTAGTAGTAGTAGTAGTAGTAGTACTAGTAGTATGTAGTAGTAGTGGTACTGATAGTGGTAGTGGTAATAGTAGTCGTAGTAGTAATCGTAGTAGAGGTGATATTGGTAGTCGTGGTAATAGTATTAATAGCCGTAGTAGCATTAGTAGTAGTAGAAGTAGTAGTAGTAGTAGTATTAGTAGGAATAGTAGTAGTAGCCGTAGTAGTAGTAGTAGTCGTCGTAGTAGTAGTAGTAGTAGTAGGAGTAGTAGTAGTAGTAGTAGTAGTAGTAGTCGTAGTAGTAGTAGTAGTAGTAGTAGTAGTCGTAGTAGTAG
>CAUYUJ010019760.1:459644-478544 GCA_963575745.1 Prorocentrum cordatum
TAGTATTAGTAGTAGTAGTAGTAGTAGTAGTAGTAGTAGTAGTAGTAGTAGTAGTAGTAGTAGTAGTAAAAGTAGTTGCTGTCGTCGTCGTAGTCCTAGTAATAATAGTCGTAGCCCAGGGGGAGCGATTAAAAGAGAAAAGAGTTCGCCCCCTGGATCTGATCAGCCTAACCCTCGCAATATAATCAGGGCCCTCGGGAAGGGGGGAAGGGAGGATGTTCTTAATCATTTACCGACATCTTACCTCGGTCCGACCGTAACGATAGCGCTACTCCCGGGGGGCGGTCTGTCCAGAATGCCAATGCGAATCCAGCCGTGGTGACGAGGGCTCCCCACGATTGAGGCACAAACAAAACGAGGGCAGGGTAGCCGTAAGTATCGATATACCCTTCATTCAACTTTCTCTCCCCCGACATATGTTCAACGTGCGATGGGTATGTAGCTGTTCTCAGTCGAGCGAATCCAGCCGTGGCGACGAGGGCCTCCCAGGAGGCCCACAAAGGTGAACACGAGGAAAGGGCCACGGTAAATATTCGTATGCCCTTCCTCCCGGAGGGGAACCTATCTTCAGCAAGCGACAAGCAGGAGCAATCAGCATCGGATCTGGAAATCAACTCGGATCGGGCCGCGCGTCGGATCGGGCCGCACGGGCACGGAGTCGGAATCAGCTCGGATGGACGCACCAGGGTGCAAACCAGCACCTGCCAAGCATGGCGCAGCATCGCAGCTGCAGGAAGTCGAATTCCAATCGGATCGAGTGGGCCAGGAGCCGACGTCGGATCGGGCCGCTCGGATCAGGGTGGGCCCTGACCGGGTGCGCGGTGCTCCTGGGCGCCGCCCACTGGCTCTGGCACCTCGGCGCGTCGATGCCTGCCCTGCGTACCGCCCTGCCGGCGCCCAGACATCGCCGGCGCGATGCCCAGACATCGCCAGGCCGATGCCCGGGCATCACCAGGTCGACGCCTCAGCTATGCCCAGCTGCGCCCAGCGAGGTGTTGTGTGGACGCAGCCCTCGGCGCATGCGTAGGCCTAATTACCCGTGCGGATGCCTAGGCATCAGCAGTGGCATGCGTAGACAACCACCTGGCCATGTCCAGGCAGACTACGTTGACGCGTAGGAATCTAGGCCAGAATAGGGGAACGACAAACTGCATAAACATAACCTGTCGGAGGTCCGCGCGGGCTTCTCTGGATCTGCACTGGGCCCCCCTCCCCACCGGAGCGCGCCAGGGGCACCGCCTGAGGCGCCGCCAGCGGGGCTCCAGCGCCGATCAAGAAATCCGCGCGGAGGGCCGAAAGTTTATGCTGATGCCGGTTCTTCTCCTCCGAGCGTAGGCATCCAGGCTGGGAGGCTCAAGGAGAGGACCGGGAGCAGAGAGAGAGAGAGCGGGCCGAGCGGGTCGTCGTCGTCCGTCGTCGTCGCCGCCGCCGTTGGCGCCGCCGGCGCCGCCGCCGTCGTCATCGTCGTCGTCGTCGCGGTCGTCGTCGTCGCCGGCGGCGGCGGCGGCGGCGAGCGAGGCTCCTGATCGTGCGCGGCTGCGCAGGGGCGTCGGGGCGCCGGGCACGCCGCGCTCCGGCGCGGGCGCGGCGGCGCCCGCGCGGGCGGGGCCGCGGGGCGGCGGGGGCGGGCCGGGCCGGCAGGCGTCCTGTCGAAGGGCGCGGCGCGGGGGCGGCGCCCGAGGCAGCGGCAACAGGCGAGCGGGCAGGCAGCGGAGGGCAGCTCTGCGCCCAGAGGTCCGAGGAGATGTATGGTCTTGTCGAGCCAGCGGTTTCTTTCCTGGATGCCGGCCTCCCAAGGCCCGTGCCTCGGGCCCCGGGGACCGTCAGGGGCGGATCCGGGAAGGAAAAAACAATCCTGGGGAAGGGGTCGGGACCTCTGGGGCCGCGGATTGAATGTATATATAAGTGTGTGTATATATATACAAACCTAAATAAATATGTACAAATATTAATCGTGATGATAATCAAAATAGAGTAACAAGAACATTAACAAAGCAAATCGGCAGGTGGTTTGGGAATGAAGCGGGCGTTTGTTGGGTTGGGCGTGGATTAACAAGGGGAGGATAGAGGGGGGGGAAGGAGAAAGGTGGGCTTCTCGGGCCCCAGATGCGCCATTCTGGTGGGCCCCCCCTGGCGCTGCTCCTGAGGAGGGGGGCCGAGGGAGGAGGGAGGAGGGAGGAGGAGCGGGAGAAAGGAGCGGGAGGCGAGCGAGGGCGGGGGCAGGAGGGGAGGAGGGCCGAGAGAGGGGAGGCGGAGTGGCAGCGAAGAAGAATCGGGAGGCACACCGAAAGCTTACACGTGAACGAAGGCAAAAAGCGGGTCTTACGCGAGACGGCACAGCGACCTTACGCGGCGGCTTGCGCGGGCCGCCAGCGCGGCACACCACATTGGAGACGAGGGCGCTTGCGCGCGACCCCACGCGAGCAGCTTGTGCGCCAGTGTCGGCGCTGATGGCCCCTCTTTTCTTGCTGCGTCGCTCGTATGTTGCCGCGCCGTTTGCTCTCGACGTGCCCACGTGGACGAGGCCGGCCCCACGGCAAACCCGCGTCAGACCCTGCGCCCCGCGCCCCAGCAGACGAAGCGCCAGCACCGCGGCAGCAGACCCCGCGGCGAACCCGCCGCGGCCGAGGCAGCATTTGCCCTGGTGGCCGAGGCGCTCTCCCCAAGACGTAAGGCCGCGCGTCGGCGAAAACAGCGCGGCGAAATATTGGAGAACAGAAAGAATGTTTGGTCGCGGCCCCCAGCGAAGAGCGCAGGCGGCGAGAAGGGTGTCCGGGCCGACGGGCAAACCTAATTAGCTGCTGGGCGCAGCACGAGCCGGCCAGGCCAGCTCACAAAGCAGCAGCTATGGGAGAACAGAAAGAAGCACAGATACAAAAACTTCTGACGGTCCTCACGAATTGCTTGGATCTGCGATGGGCCCCATGGCGGCGGCGCCGCCCCAGGCGCGCTCCGCGCGCCAGACAGAGAAGGGGGCTTCCGCGCGGATCTCAAAAACCCGCGCGGACCGTCAACAGATTCTGTTTATACCCTGTTGTGTCTCTCGAGCATGCCAGCACCATGTGCTGATGTTGGACGCCCACGTCCGACACGGACATCCTTGCGCGCAAATCCGCTGACCCCTTGGGGTCTACGGTGTGTGAAGCGCGATTCTTTATTTTCGGCGACAATTGGCATTATAGGAGGGGGGGAAGGGGCCAAGGGGAGGGTATAATGTAACGCCTCCCCCCCGCCGTGCACACGGCGGCAATGCCCCGAACGCACTGGGGGGGGAGGGGCGTTACGTTATAGGGGGGAGGTGGGGCCGGGGGCTATAATGCCCGCTATGCCCCAAGCAATAACGAAACACGCTTGTGAGACTCCTGCCCCTCCCCGAAGCCCTCCCTGGGGGGGAGGGGTGGTTCGCAAGGCGCCAGCCGCCCTGGGGCAGCCTCAGATGGTCCTGGACGGGCGGCATGGCTTCGGCATGGCTCTCCGGAGCTCCTGCACGATGCCCAGTGGCACCAAGTCGCTCAGCCACGGCTGCAAGACAGCCCGCGGAGCCTCCAAGACGGCATCCGAGGGCCCCCAGAGGATCCCCACGAGGGCCCCTGCGTGCCAAAAGCGGTCCATTCCCAGACAGGAGAACTACATGTTTGGCACGAGCTGGTCAAGAGGCCCTGCCCGGCCATCCGACACGGGCCATGAGGCCCCCACGTCAGCCTCAGGCAGCCCCAGGGCGACGCCAGAGACGCCAAAGACAGCCCAAGAGAACTCCGAGACGAGCTGAAGACCGCCCAAGATGACACCATGACGGCCCAACATGGGCCCAACGAAAAACTGAGCGACCAGCGACTCACGACGGGCCAACAACGCCCGACACATGCTCAAGACCGCTCAAGATGGCCCCATGACGGCCCAACGCGGGACCCACCAGCCCAAATTGGCTTCAATACAGCCCGCAAGGCGCCGAAGACGGCCCTGGAGGGACCGTAGAGGTCACGGAGAGTCTCCAAGATGGTCCCAGAGCACCCCCTCGCGAGGGCCCCAACCAGCCCAAATCGGCCCGTTACCAGAAATGAGCAATAATACGTTTGGCAACTTAATTCACAGGCCCTGACCAGCGACCCGAAACGAGCCAAGAGGCCTCCAGGAGGGCCCCACGACGGTTCCAGGCGGCCCCGGCAGGCATGGCCCCAGAGACGCCCAAGACAGCTCCAGGGGACTCCGAGACGGGATCAAAACCGCTCAAGATGACCCCATGACGTCCCCACACGGGCCCCACCTAGCCCAGGAAGGCCCAACTGCGGCCAGCAAGGAGCCGCAGACGGCCCAAAAAGGTAGCCAGAGGTCCTGCAGAGGCTCCAGGGCTGCTCTTCCTGAGGATCACCCGCGATGGCCCCAAGCTGCCCACCCTGGTCTGCTCCCCAGGGAAGCCGCGCTGCTGGGCAGACTGGTCCTGAGGCCTCCAGCAGGAGCAGGCCTGTCCCTGGCATGGCGTGGGCGAAGGGACACGATGCTTCACTGCTCCGACCTTGCAGGCTTACTGCAGCGGATTTGCGCGTGGAGTTCTGTCACTGGAAACCCCCGACACGGCGAGTGAAAAACGAAGCGATGTTCGCGTGGATGTGTCGTTGGTTTCCTCATTCCTGGCCAACAGAAAAAGCCGCGTGAAGTTCGGCTCGCAATCCAGAACGATCTTCTCCAGGACACTCCGGGCCCATCTTGTATCCTTGTCCGGGCGAAATCCGCTCGGCGATGTTCAAGGGGCCCAAGGACACGCAAATAAATTCACACAAATAAAATGATTCTCCATATTTTTCCATATTTTCTGGGTTTCTGTCTTCCCGCCCAATTTCCAGATTTTCCCATATTCCTGGGAGTCGACGATTAATTGTGTCTGTGTTTTGTTTTCCCTCCTGAGATGTTGGCGCCAGGAGATGCTACGTTGAACGGCCCAGGGCCCCGACCCTCGCCACCGCACTGCAGCATCTGCCGTGCCACGCCCGCTCCCCTGCACTCCCCACGGCCCGCCCTCCCGCCCCCCACCCTCGCTTCTCCGCGCCGCTGCTCCAGGCCCCCGCCCCGACCGCGCGGCCCCCGGCAGGCGCCGCGCAGGCCCGCGACTCCGAGCCCCTCCTTTGTCGATCCAGTCGATCACGACAGATTTTACTCATACCAGACTTTATATATATACACACATATATATATATGTATGTATGTATATGTATATGTATATGTATATATATATATGTGTATATATATATATGTATATATATATATATATTGTTGGATGCTACGAGTAGAGGTTTATCCAATGCTGCTGCCAGAACCGCATCTGCGTTGGCTTGGCTCCGCTCTTCCCCGCCGGCGGCTGCTCCCGGACGGCCTCCGGCGGCTTCGGCGTGGCTCTCGGGCGCCGCGCCGTACGCGCCTCGCCCCGGGAGGAGCGCCGTGAGCGCCCCGCGCGCGCCCTGGAGCCGCGCGAGTCCCCGTCCCGACCCCGCCCGGCGAGGCCCAGCCCGGGATCTCGAGCCAGTCCCTGGGGCTATGCTGCTCCCATCGTACCTGAGGACCACATCCCAGAAATAGCATGTTCTAAGGATCTGTCGTGCAACCCACCAGAGATGATTAGAACGTGTTTTTTGGTGGCCCTAAAGTTTATGGTGCTGCCATCGCGCTCAGAGACCACATCCCAGAACTAATTTCGAGCACCCGGAAGAGTGTCGAAAGAGTGTCGAAGCATGGTCGGACGAGTGTCCCCCAGGGCCCGACACGCGAAAACTCTAGAGTCTTTGGGGTACATCCTTGGTGCTCGAGATTCTTTCTGGTGGTCGAGGCTAGATCAGGGGGACGTAAGACCTGGGTACAGGGGACTCGGAAATCCCCGACGAGGTCGTCAAAAAATGACGAGGCCGAGCCTGCATTTTGACGAGGCCTCCCGCTGCAGAAATCCTACGAAACTCCTCCTCGTCAAAATCCGAGGCGCGGTCGTCAAAAAACGATGGCGAACCCGAGTCCTGGCAAATCCGGGTCTTACGCTCCCCCGACTAGAGTAGGTCGGAACACCACAACCCTGGGGCAGGCTTTCTCTCGAATCGAGCCGTTCGTTCGCGGACGGCCCCCACAGCCAGGAAGCCGCGCGCCCAGATGCCGACAGCACAAGAGAGCGGGCCGTCTCGTCTCTTGGTGCCACGCCCAAGTCTCGGGGGAGGGAGGAGAAGGAGCGCAGCAGCTTGCAGGCCGGGGGGGTCAAGGCAGATGGCGATCGCCACCTTTGAGGGGAGAGAGGAGAAGGATAAGGAGGAGCAGAAAATGGACGGCCTCCTCTTATGTTGCAAACTCAAAAAAGACCTTGTCTGTCCCGTCGCGGCCCTATCCGTGTCGAATCCTTGTCGACACGGACTCATCGGTTCCGTGTCGAATCCGTGTCGAATCTGCGTCGAATGCACAACAAATCCGCGTCGATTCCGTATCGAACCCGCGTTGGGCACGACACCAATGTTGGAGACAGGCGAGGTCCCCCAACGATGCAACGTAACTCCTCCACAGCTTGGTACGCGTATACTCTGTGCCCTCTCGGGCTTGCTTCTTGCTTCTGTTCCTCTGTCACCCCTCTTTCGTTCCACTATCTACGCTCGCTTTCTCATAATTTGTGGCGCTCTGCGCCTGAGACGGTCAACAGATGCCAGTGTTTATTTCCATCCTGACGCTGCAATGGAGTTGGACTGGAGCCGGCTCAACGCACAAAAAGGAGCATAATATGGACCTGTCAGGAGCAGCAGCACCACCTCAGAGCCACGGGAGATTGCGTCGCAAAGGGCGGTGGGAAGCCCGTGCGTCCCCCGCCCGGCAGGGGGTGTCCAGCGCCGGCGGCGACATGCACTGCCTCGGGGACAGCTCCGCCCAGCCCTCCCTCGCCCCCGGAGATCCGAAGACAGTGGTTGACAAGAGGTATGGCGACCACAGTTCGACAAAGGCTGAGTAACTTCCGCTGTCTCTCGACTCGCGCTGGAGCTTCCACGATGTTCCCCATATGCATGTGGAGGTATTCGGATTGATTCGGGTTTCTCTGAGTTCACCTCGATCTACCCGGCATGGCAGACCCGCCAGTCGACCGAAGACACACGGTCGAGCCCCTCGGGACGAGCCCTCGGCCATCGGTAGGACCTCTCTGGACTGGCTCTGTCCTTGGGCGCCGAGCTCGGGGCTATGACAATGAGGTGCGCGTCCATCCTCGACAAGGGTGCCTCCGAATCACCCCCGTGGGAGGAGGGGGAGGAGGAGGAGGAGGAGGAGGAGGAGGAGGAGGAGGAGGAGGAGGAGGAGGAGGGGGGAGGAGGAGGGGGAGGAGGAGGAGGAGGGAGAGAGGAGGGAGGAGGAGGAGGAGGAGGAGGGAGGAGGAGGAGGAGAGGAGGAGGAGGAGGAGCACGATACTCCTCCCCACACCTCCTCCCTCCTCCCCCCTCCTCGCCCCTCCTCCCCCCTCGATCCTCGACCCTCGACGTTCGACCCTCGATCCTCGATCCTCTCGACCCTCGGACCTCGACCCAGGAAGCCCCAGGCGCTCCAGGCGGCTTCAGGAAGCTTCGGAGAGCATCGGATCAAGGGGCCCGGGGACACACAAATAAATACATACACGCAAGTCCATGGGATTCCCAATGTTTAAACATATGTTTTGGATGCTCGTCTTCTCCCCCCCTTCTCATATGTTCCATCTTTTCGCGGAAGCGACGGTGAATCGTGTCTGGGTGGTTTCTCCCCTCCTGACCAGAGAGCTTCGGGGAGCACCAGGAAGTCTTGGAGGCCTCTGGGGCCGCCTTGGGAGCCTCTTGGGCCGTCTTGGGGCCCCCGGAGCCCTCTTTGGCCGTCCTGGGGGCCTCTCGGCGGCTCCTGGAGGCTCTCCTAGGGCCTCCTGGGGGCCCCATTCGGGGGCCCAGAGAGCACCGGAGAGAGCACCCGAGAGGCGCACGACTGCGATACATCCCCGCATGATTTGCTGCAAGAGTGCACGTGTACATGCACGCATGCTTTGCGCTTCCGTAGCCGCCGAGGCTCGAATCTAGAAGTCACTCTTTGGCATGAACTAGAGCAAGGCGTGAAAAAGTTGCGCATCCACAGCTTGAGAGGTCTTTCGTTTGAACAGGGACCGACCGTCCCGGCATTCCTATAGGCCTACCGACATGTTCTTAGAACTCCAAAGAGTTCCGAGAACAAAAACAATGTTCTTAGAACATAAGCCCGATGTGTCAAAACAAGACAGTCCCAGCCCGAAATGTCCCAAGAACATTTCGTGGAGACACAAAAGGTTCTTGGAACATTCTTCGGTAGGCCTATAGGCGAGCTGGGACGCTTCTCCACTGCTCGATTCGTTTCATCGACCCGCGCCCAAGCCGCACAACGCACCCCTGAAAGCCGAGGGCGGCGCCGCGGGCGCGCCGGCCCCGGCGGCGGCGGAGGGGGCTCCGGGCGGCCTCCGCGCGCGCCGGGGGGCGGGGAGCCGCGTCGGGGGCGGGCTTCGTCGCGCGGAGGAGGCACTCCTCCTCCTCCGCTTCCGCCTCCGCCTCCTCCTCCTCCTCCTCCTCCTCCTCCTCCTCCTCCTCCTCCTCCTCTCCTCTTCCTCTTCTTTCTTATTATTATCATTATTATTAGTATTAGTATTATTACGATTACGATTATGATTATTATTACTTTTATTATCATTGTTATTATTATTACTATTATCATTATTAGTAGTATTATTATTATTAGTAGTATGATTATTATTATTAATATTATTATTACTACTATTATTATGATTATTATCATTATTATTATTATTATCATTAATAATATTATTATTATTCGTCTTCGTCTTCTTCTTCTTCCTCCTCCTCCTCCTCCCGCCCTGCTCCCTGCTCTCTCCGGCGGGCGCGGCGGGGGCGGGCGGCATGCGCAGGCTCCGGACACGCAGCGCCCTGCCACAATTCAGTCAGGCCTGCCCCTCTACGGGAGGAATATTCCAAAATACGGTGGGGGCATTGTTTCTCTCTTCGCGGCCGAATGGAAGGAGGAGGAGGAGGGGGAGGAGGAGGAGGAGGAGGAGGAGGAGGAGGAGGGTAGGGAGAGGAGGAGGAAGGAGGAGGAGGAGGAGGAGGAGGAGAGGAGGAGGAGGAGGGAGGAGGAGGAGGAGGAGGAGGAGGAGGAGAGAGGAGGAGGAGGAGGAGGAGGAGGAGGACCTCCTCTTCGCGCACGTGCATAACTAGGCCCGCGCACGGGGCCGCAACCTCCGCGAGCGGAGACCGCTCACGCTCGCCGCCAACTTCCGAAGAGCTCCTGGAGGACCCCTGGAGGACCCCAGTCGAACTCCACGGCACAAGAACAATTTTTCCAGAAAGGTCCGAAATGCTGGACAAAATCATCCCCAGATAATGTTTTGATTACGGTGGGGGCGTTTCTTAAGGAACGTGCCCAGGAGGCTTCAGACCCTGGAGGGTTCCTTCTCCCCCAGTCGAACTCCACAGCACAAGAACAATTCACTGAGCCTAAGCAGCCGCCCTAAGGCCTAGGGAACGGGCGGCTTTCAGGATCCAGCGGTCGGCGGCGGGGCCGCGAACCCTCAGATAAGGGATCCAGGATCTGAAAGCCAGTGGAACTCCAATCGTGGATTGGCCATGGATATCACCGTCACACTCATTAGAGAAGGAACCCTCCAGGGTCTGAAGCCTCCTGGGCACGTTCCTTAAGAAACGCCCCCACCGTAATCAAAACATTATCTGGGGATGATTTTGTCCAGCATTTCGGACCTTTCTGGAAAAATTGTTGGCTATTATATATTTGTCCTCGAGAAACCGCCTGCAGGGGGACATGCCCGACCTAACGCCACAACCAGGGTGCAGGCTTGTCCCTCGATGTGCGGCCCATGGAGGCCCTGACCCCACGACCCCCTCGCGCAGTGACAAAAATCACAACGGGTCCCTGACCAAGCCGAGCCGTAGGCAGCATCGAGTCAAAGCCGCACAGAGGTACATCGAGAGTCTCTTAGAAACGGCGGATTTGGAAGCTGCATCGGGCGCCGTGGCCGTTTCAGAGCGTGCCGGAACGCTCTGAGAGCGTTCCGGAGCGCTCTGGAACGCATGTATCTGGATTCTGAGCCCGTTCGACAAGCCCTGGGACCGTCAAAAACAACTCGGGACGAAAAACCGGTTTCGGCTTCTGGGGGGCCCGGACCAGGACCATGGAACTGCCACAGAGCGACTCGCGACGAAAAACTGTCCCTGGAAAGAGGGTCGGGGCTTCAGTGGTGGAAAGAGTGTCGGGGCTTCAGGGACCGCACGTGGGAAAAAACTCAAGACAATCGCATCTCTGGACCTCTACTTCGTCGGAGCACCCGCTCGACAATTTCTGGCCCGACACTGGCCCCGACCTCCCAGCACGCCTCCACCTCGCTGCGGTGCGACCACTTCTGGCCCGAAACCGAGACGGCGCGCCAGATGGGTGGGGGGTGGGATGGAGGGGACCCAGACCCCCGACGTCGTGTTTTTCACCACGTCGACCTCCAAATGTCTGGACCCCCTCCCCGGGACCAGATGCTCGTCCCGAGTCGCTTTTTGACGGCCCCAGAGCCCGACAAGGGCCCTTGAAGGCCGAAAGTAGCGGTAGGTCGGGCATGTCCCCCTGCAGGCAGAGTCCCGACGAACAATTAAACTCCGAGAATGCTCAAACATTGTCAAAACATACTCAACAAATCGTCCCCAGAGTACTTGTTTACTATTTTCTGATATTCCTCCTGTAAGGGGACAGGCCCGCGACTGGGGGTCGATACAGCACACCCTGACGTTGCCCTTGGCGGTGGAGGAGGCGGCGGCGGCGGAGGCGGAGGCAGAGGTTGAGGAGGAGGCTGAGGCTGAAGCGGAGGCGGAGGAGGAGCGGGAGGAGGAGGGGGAGGAGAAACAGGATGAAGAGGAGGAGGAGGAGGAGGAGGAGGAGGAGGAGGAGGAGGAGGAGGAGGAGTGGAGGAGGAGGAGGAGGAGGAGGAGGAGGAGGAGGAGGAGGGGGAGGAGGAGGAGGAGGAGGAGGAGGAGGGGAGAGGAGGAGGAGGAGGAGGAGAGGAGGAGGAGGAGGAGGAGGAGGAGGAGGAGGAGAGGAGAGAAGGGGGAGTTGGAGGAGGGGAGGGAGGAGAGGAGGAGAGGAGGAGGAGGAGGAGGAGGAGAAGGAGGGGTTGGAGGAGGAGGAGGAGGTGGAAGAGGAGGCGGGGGAGGGGGTTGGAGGAGCAGCAGCTGGAGGAGTGGGAGGCCAAGGGTGTGGAGGGAGGGGAGAACTCCGGGTCGCCTCGCGGCGCTCCGCGCCGCGCTCCGCGCGCCGCGCGGGGAGTCGTCCTCCGCGCCCTCGCGCCCTCGCCGCCGCGGGAGGGCGGCCCCTGGCGAGCCCAGGCCGAGGATCGCGGCAGAGGGCGCGGCCGGAGCCCCCTCCAGGCGCCCCCGAGCGGGAGGGCCCTGGCCATCGCTTGGACGTCCATTTCCTGTGTTTTTTGGGTTCCGTGCGTGGCTTTTTGCGCCAGATGATCAAGGATGCTCCTCGATGGTCCTCGCCGAAGGGAAAAACGCACACGTCCGAGCGATGCCAAGGGCCTGGGGAGGCGGAGGGCGAGCAGAGGCCTGGCGGCGAGCGAGGGGGGGGGGGGCAAAGATAGGGAGGGGGGGCTGGCATACGGGGGGATGCATCGACTTGGAATCGGCGACACATCGCCGATAGATCGGCGATAGGCCCCCGATGGTGAATCCGCACCTTCCTGGGCAGGTTGGGGCTATCGGGCTCCTGTCGGCGATCAATGGGCGATTCGGGGTCGATGCATCCCCCCCCTAGGCCAATCCCCCCCTATGGTTGTCCCTGAAGAGGGGGGGAGGGGGAAGGAGGAGAAAGGAGGGGCCCAGGGACACACGGAGAAGCAGGCACACATCTGGATGTTCGTCTGCCCCCTTGCTGCCCGGATGTTCCCACACGTTCCTGGGGATCGGCGAGGATTGGTGTCTGTGTTTTTCCCCTCCTGAGAGAAGACCTTCTCAGAAGGCGGCGTGGCTTCTGAGAAGGCCTCCGGCCTTTTGCGAGGGCATTTGCATCTTCGGGGGGAGGGGAGCCCTTGAAAGCTCCTCGTGAAGTTGGGGGGCTTCCGAGCCCTCTGGGAAGGTCCGCCCCTTCTCACCTCCCCCCCCACGCTAGCCTTAAGTCGGGCCTGTCCCCCTACAGAGGGGATTCTCGACGAAAATTAAAAATTGTTTCAAACATACTCCAAAATGGCCAATACATGCTCAAAACATCGTTCTCTGACACTTTTTTGATTTTTTTTAATCCCCCCTGTAGAGGGACAGGCCCGACTGGCCGCCCAGAGGGGGCAGGGGCCACGGGCCAGGGGACGGAGGTGGGCACGGAGCCCGGAGCAGCACGGCCTGGCCTGCCTCCAGGGGAGGCGGGTCCGAGGGAGACGGGCCAGGGAGGGGAGGGACCCAGAGATCCAACGCATCGAAAAAATCAAGACGGAGGCTCTGCTAAGATTTTGGGCCTCTGGGGGCCCTCGCCGGGCCCCGGGACCGTCAAAAAAACGCCTCAGGACAACAAACCGGTCCCGGGGAAAGGGTCGGGACTTCCAGGGAGCCCGTATTGAAAACATCAAGACATCGGATGTCTGGGGAGGCGTCAGGCGGCGCGCCCAGCCAGGGGGGAGACGAGAGAGGGCGGGCCGCCTTCCCAGAAGGCTCGGAGGTCATCGGCCCTCCGAGGAGCTTCCGGAGCTCCCCCCGAGGACACAGGCTGCTTCTCAAAGGGCGCGAAGACTTCTGAGAAGCCACGCCGCCCTCGGAGAAGGCCTGCTCCTCCTCGCCCGCCGCCGAGGCGTGAAGAAGAGGCACACCGACCTGCTTCGCTTCTGGCCGCCCTCGCCTCCCGACGGGAGCCGGGCGATGCCAGAGTGCCCGCGGGGTGGCCCGCAGCGGTCGGACGGCGCGACGAGGCGGCGAGTGGTCTGGCCTGGCTTTGCCTGGAAGCGGAAGCGGGGAGGCGTTGACCCTGTGAGGAATGAGGGGCGGGAGTTAGGGGGATCGAGGGGAGAGCGAGGAGGAGCGTGGACCCTCGGAACCGCACACATTCTGTACTGCCCGATGCGCACCTGCAGCGGACACATGCGGTGACAATGACATCTAGGTGCACGACGTCTTCGGGTTCACGTTTCGTCGAAATTGTGTTCCGTGAGGCGCTCTAGCATACCAACGTGCCCCCTGGGACCATGCGGGAAAAGGGGCAGAATCTTCGATTGATCGCCAGCTGGTGGGCCGCATCTTCTCGATGTGGCTACGGTACCAGCCGCGTGGTCTCTGCCCCCCCTGCTCTTGCGCACTGAGATGTTGACGTTGATGATGTTGATGATGTGATGAGGTTTTGATGATGTGATGATGTGGATGATCGTGACGGCGGCGATGGCAAGCCTTCTCGGGGCCTCAGATCCAATGTTAAGTCGGGCCTGTCCCCGTACAGGGGAATTTTAGGCGACAAAAACATACCCCAAACATGCCCAAACGATGCCCCAAAATACTAAAAAAATACTCCCCAGAGTATTGCTTGACTATTTTTGAAAATTCCCCCTGTGGAGGGACAGGCCCGCCTTGAATCCAATGAGACGGGATGTGCCTCCTGGAGCGGCCCCCACGCAGCAGCGGCCAAGCAGCTGTCGCCCGACGGGGCCCAACTGCGCCCTGCCCTGCTATCCAGATCGGGGTGGGCGAGATGGGGGCAATCTTGAAGGGGCCCTGGGACACAGAAATAAATACACACAAATAACAGGATTCCCCATATTTTCCCATACCTTCCGCCTTTTTGTCTCCCCCCCCACTTCCCATATCTTCCTATATTAAGTGTGTCTGTGTGTTTTTCCCCTCCTGAAATGTCTGAGAGTTTTCTCAGGGTGGAGGGCTCAGGGTGAAATCCATATTGGCTTTTGCACTCAATCCGTCTTGTGATTCACCTTTTGCAGATTCAAGCATCGAAAATCCATCGAAACGGCAGTTCAGATTTCGCCCTTTGCCCTGCACCCAAAGAGCTCGGGCACTAGCGAGTCGGCTGCACGAAGCTGGGTTTCCCGACGCTCCCGACGGCGCCAGAGGTGGTCGTGTATCGAGGATGGTGCCCAGATGCGGCGCTGGAGCCAGCTGCATGCACCAAGTTTCGCCCCCCCCCCCCCCAGCCTCCCCAGACCCCCGACGCCGCGGTTCTTGCTCAAAACGTGACCCGTTTGACTAGGTTGGCTAAGTTTGAGCCCCAGGGGCCCGGTGATGGCCCCAGGAGGTCGAAGATTGCCAAAAGCCTTCCGTCCCTACAACTGCTTGCGACGCGGGAGGGCCTGGGCTCTCGTGCGCGAGAATGTCGGCGTGCCTCGGTTGACTTTCGCGGTGGTCGCGACCCGCTCAGGCCTCGTCGCTGCCGGACCCCTCACCAGAGCCACCTGAGGGGATCGACTCTGGGATGGACATGTCGTCGGCGAAGGACTCGTCCTCGTAGTCGTCCGCGGCCGCGGCCGCGGCCCCCGCCGCCGCCGATCCGGCGCTCCCGGCGGGTGGCCCGGCCGCCTCGCTGGTCGGCGACTTGGAGGTCTCGTGAGCAGAAGGCACCTGCACTGTACACCAAGATGCCTCCTTGCCAGGGCCAGTCTGTGCCCTGGCATGGTGTATGCGCCCTCCTGCCTGGGCGAGATCGAGGCCAGGGGTCCTTACATCATGAGACCAGGCCAGGACTGGGACAACGTCGGACTGAGATAAATCGGGGACATCTCTGAGATGCGGCGGTTCTGGAGGAGAAATCGAGCGCCGCGGCCGTCCCAGAGAGCTGCATGTGACGCACAGGGACATACTAGTACTATATGTCCTCCTTGGAGGCGCGCGTCCGACCCGAACATGTAGTATACCCATCTTGTAGTCAGAGTGAGGGGGCCGAACGGTCATTCATTGTCCCTGGGTGCGTGGCTGAATATGAAAATTATGCTTGTTGCGTTGTTGTTGTTGTTGGTGTTGTTGTTGTTGTTGTTGTTGTTGTTGCTGGTGTTGTTGTTATTGTTATTGTTGTTGTTGTTGTTGGTGGTGGTGGTGGTGGTGGTGGTGGTGGTGGTGTTGTTGTTGTTGTTGGTGTTGTTATTCTTGTTGTTTTTGTTTTTGTTTGTTGTTGTCGTCGTCCCACCCGCGACCCGACCGCGACCCACCCCGCGACCCACCCAACGACACACCCCGCGACCCACTCCGCGACCCACCCGCGACCCAACCCGCGACGCACCCTCGACCCACCCCGCGACCCACCCGCGACCCATCCCACGACCCACCCGCGAACCACCCCGCGACCCATCCGCGACTCACCCGCGACCCACCCGCGACAAACCCGCGACCCACCCCGCGACCCACCCGCGACCCACCCAGCGACCCACCCTCAAAGGAGAAGAAACCACCCAGACCCGACAATTGACGTTTACTAAAACGGCCGTGGGCGTTTACTAAACAGCCCTTCCCTGCTCGATGCACTCCTTGCGTGCATTAACTCAACGGCTTCGCTTCTCGGGATGATTAATATGGGGTGGATTTTCCGCCCTCTACACCCGCGACCCACCCGCGACCCAACAACGACCCACCTGCGACCCACCCGCGACCCATTTGCGACCCACCCGCGACCTACCCACATTGGTTTGACGAAACAATCCGCGCCTGCGGCGGGCTCGTTGTAGAATTTGTGAAACGTTGGCGCCTGCGGCGGGCTTCTCCAGAGTCTCGCAAACTGCCGACGTCCCCACCGCCCCCTACTCTTATCCGCATCTGCGGGGTGCTAATTACGTATATCGTTTCCCGCGCGGCGTGGCCAGAAAGCGCCCGCCAAAACGCACATACTTTAAGATTTCTCGGTGCGCGTCGCCCCTGGGGGGGGGGCGACGCACATGTAGTACAAGTATGTTGAGGTGACGCCGGCTACTGCACGCTCGAGAGCGCTCTGGAACGCTCCCGAGTGATTGATCCTGGTCATGGGCCCGCCCGAAACCATCATGGGGTTCACGAGGGCCCTGGCAAGGCGCGGTGGTGGAACACAGTCAAAACTGACAGTAAGGGACAGCTAGACCTTCCCCTGGGTACCCTGGCATCCCTCCCTATCTGGCCCATCCCTGGGGACTCTCGCTGGCAGCGCCCCGCTCCAAGTGCCCCGGCATGGCCTTCCGAGGCCCCTGCGTCCTTGCCGCGCGTCCTCACTATCAGTGCTTACTGTATGGTGTGTGGGTGCCTCCTGTTGAGCAGGGACCGACCGTCCCGTCATTCCTTTAGTCCTACCACGAAATGCTTTTAGAACCCCAAAATGTTCAAATGACGAGAACAATGTTCTTAGAACATTTTAACCCAATGTGTAAAACCAAGATAGTCCCAGCCGGAAAAATTATAAGAACATTCCGTGGGAACCACAACAGGCTCTCAGAACATGCTTCGGTAGGCCTACACGCATGCCGGGACGCTTCGCCACTGCTTCATCCTGCGGGGCCTCGGGGCCGTGGCGGACGACGGCGCCCGTCGAGGCCGCAGACCTCGGCGCCTCGGCCGCGGGCGCCAGGCCCGCGGGCTCGAGCTCCGCGGGCCCGGGCCGCCCTCCGAGGCCGGCGCCCGGCGCGCCGCCGGCGCCCGCCGGGGACGCGGCGGGGGAGCCCTGCCGCGGGGGAGCGGGAGCCGCACGACCACCACCCGGAGCAGGGAGGCAGAGAGAGGGGGGGGTCACGGTCCCCGGCCTCCTCGCGCGGTGGCAGGAACTCGCGACCGGAGGGTTTCGCTATGTTCGGCCTCCTGGGGGCCCTCGCTGGGCCTCGGGACCCTCAGACAACGGCTCGGGACGAGAAGCCGGTCCCGGGGAAGGGGTCCAGACCTCTGGGGGTCGACGTTGTGAAAAAATCACGAGATCCAACGTATTGAAAAAAACAAGACGGAGGTTCTGCCAAGTTTTTTGGCCTCCGGGGGCCCTCGCCGGGCCCCAGGACCGTCAAAAAACGGCTCGGGATGAAAAACCGGTCCCGGGGAAAGGGTCGGGACTTCTAGGGAGCCCGTATTGAAAACAAAAAAAGAAGACATCGGATGTCTGGGGAGGGTGGTCAGGGGTGGTGGTGTACAGCCGGACTGGGGTCGCAGACCGAGGTCGGTCTGGGGCAAGGTGCCCCAATGTTCTCCGTGCATCTTGGGCGATCGGGTGCGTTCTGGCCGGCGAGAGGTCGCGCCGGCTCCTCCTGACCCCCCCCCCGCCCCCCGGTGGTGGTGGCGGTGCGCTTCCCGCTGCCAGCCTGCGGGCTGCTCCAGGAGGCCAAGAGACACCGCACCCGCACGAGCTCTCGGAGGCCCGCGAGGGCTTTTCTCTGGTGGGCGGCGGGCCGCCCCTCCCCTTGGGCCGGTCAGGCAGATTCACGACACTAAATTAAGACGATATCTAAAAATTGCCACACAATATTCAGAAACAAACAAAGAATCGTCCCCAGACAATTTTCTGACTATTCTTGAACTTTCCTCCCGTGGAGGGACAGGCCCGACTTGACCCTCCCCGCACCCCCCTCCCCCAGCGCGCGGAGCGCGCTGGGGGGCGGCGCCAGAGGCGCCGCCCATGCGGAGGGGGGTGTCGGGCGCCGGCCCGAGGAACAGAGGGCAGACAGTCCACCCCGATGAGAACCACCCCGACACGCGAAGCCGACTAGTAAACGCACCCAACGAAGGAATCGAACAGGGCAGGGCTGCCTTGTAAACGCCCAGGGCCGCGCATCAAGCGCCCATCGTCCGGTGCGGGTGCTCATTCCCCCCTTGCAGGAAAGGCCACGCCGGCTCCCGAGAGTTCATGGCCGTGCCGTGTTCTGCTCTCCTGCTGCTCGGCTCGACGGCCTCGAAGTAGTCGCACTTCTCGAGCTCGGTGGAGTCCTCCACGCTGTAATCGGCGCCGACGCTGACCTCATTGCCGGACTGGCTCACCATGGACTCCCCGAGGCGGCTCTGCGCGCTCGCGGCGAGCTGGTCCTGAGATCGAACGGACGCAGGGAGCCTCGCGCGCATCGGCAGACAGATCGAACGTGCGAACCACGCGCGTGCCAGCATGCAGGAAATCACAAGACTGCACGGTGCATCGGGGGAGCGTCGTCTGAGCCTTTGTTTGCAACGGGATGCGAAGGGTGGCGGTGGTTCTGCTGGGGGGGCAAAGAGAAATACAACATGCCGATACTCCCCGGACCCAGGACCCCGTGGTGTCGTGATTTTTGTCGCAGCGTCGACCCCCAGAGGTCTGGACCCATTCCACGGGACGGGGTTTTTCATCCTGGGTCGTCTTCCTCCCTCCCCCCATGAGCTTGCCCCTTCCTTCCACCCGTCCTCTCCTGCCTTAGGGGCCGCGCGAAAACTACGTTGCCTCCCCAGGCCCCCGTCGTCGTGATTTTGTCGCAGCGTCGATGCAGAGGTCTGGATGCATTCCCCCGGACCATCCTGAGTCATCTTTTGACGGTCCGGAGGCCCTGCAAGGGCCCCCGGAAGCAGAACACAGCGACAGACCTCCCGTCGTGATTTCCGTCGCGACGTGCCGGGGTCTAGGGCACGGGAACCCCTTCCTCCTCCGAAATTCCCCCAAGGCGAAGTGTTCTCTGGGGATCCCGAGACCGTGCGGTGACACTCACCGCACGGCCCGCCACCGCGCGGCCCTGGGAACCTCTGGAGGCCCCCGTCGCCCGAGACACCCTCGCGGCGAGGCGCTCGAATCCCAAGACCGTGCGGCACGGAGACACCGCTCTGGCGGGGCACCCTCGGAGGGCCTCGCGGGGAAGCCTTCGGGGGAGGGACCTCGGGCGTTGGCCCGGGGCCTCTGGGCCAAGGGGCCTTCCGTGGGTCAGGTCAGGAGGGGGGGGGTCAGGAGGAAGGG
>CAUYUJ010019760.1:478644-528644 GCA_963575745.1 Prorocentrum cordatum
TAGTACGTAGTAGTAGTAGTAGTAGAGTAGGAGTAGGAGTAGGAGTAGTAGGAGTAGGAGTAGGAGTCAAGCTAGCCAGCTCGAGCGAGTCAAGCATGGCATGCCCAGTCCCACCCTCCCTCCCACAACATAAGAAGCAAAGCTGGCACAACTGGGGGCCGAAGTCACACCGGCCAGCCGGTTTGGTACAGCTGATGCGGCCGCGATGGCGGTTGCCGACGGGAACTGGCGAGCGCGTGTTGAATGCCGCGCACGCATTGCCAGACTAGTCGAGAATGGCCCGGTACACCGCAGGAAGCCAGAGGTGGCCGGAGGAAGCCCGACGGTCTGACAGGACACCCCAAAGCATTTTGTGAAAAAGCATTGGGTTTTTGATGTTTTTATGTTGAAATGCTTGCAAACACACGGTGTTCGGTAGGATTCTGACATGAACGCGCGAGTGTGCTCTTTGTGGTATTTTTTGCACAGGCTTCGCGGCCTGGGTGCATGACAGAGCATCGCGAGTGCACCGCGCGATGACGTGAAATCGCTGGATTTGACCGAATTCTTAAGATTCCTATGGTTTTCCTATGATTTCAGCAAGAGAGCCCTGGCGGGAAATTTGTAGATTTTTTTTGTGAAAAAGCATTGGGTTTTTGATGTTTTTATGTTGAAATGCTTGCAAACACGCGGTGTTCGGTAGGATTCTGACATGAACGCGCGCGTGTGCTCTTTGTGGTATTTTTTTGCAATGGATTATCGCCGTGGACGACAGGACGTCCATGTCGAGAGGAAAAAATCAGAAACATGTTGATTTTGTATTGTTTTTTACAGGTTAGGATGGGACCACCCGGATGCGCCCGCTATCTGCCGGCCTGAGGGGGGAGTAGGAGTATATTCTAATCAGGAATAAGGATAGGAGTAGGAGTAGTAGTAGTACGCCCGTTAGGATAGAGTGGAATAGGATCAGAGTTTGGAGGTAGGAGGTTTGTTAGGAGTTGGGAGTAGGAGCCGGAGGTAAGAGTAAGAGTCAAGCTAGCCAGCTCGAGCGAGTCAAGCATGGCATGCCCAGTCCCACCCGCCCTCCCACAACATAAGAAGCAAAGCTGGCACAACTGGGGGCCGAAGTCACACCGGCCAGCCGGTTTGGTACAGCTGATGCGGCCGCGATGGCGGTTGCCGACGGGAACTGGCGAGCGCGTGTTGAATGCCGCGCACGCATTGCCAGACGAGTCGAGAATGGCCCGGTACACCGCAGGAAGCCAGAGGTGGCCGGAGGAAGCCCGACGGTCTGACAGGACACCCCAAAGCATTTTTGTGAAAAAGCATTGGGTTTTTGATGTTTTTATGTTGAAATGCTTGCAAACACACGGTGTTCGGTAGGATTCTGACATGAACGCGCGAGTGTGCTCATTGTGGTATTTTTTGCACAGGATTCGCGGCCTGGGTGCATGACAGAGCATCGCGAGTGCACCGCGCGATGACGTGAAATCGCTGGATTTGACAGAATTCTTAAGATTCCTATGGTTTTCCTATGATTTCAGCAAGAGAGCCCGGGCGGGAAATTTGTACAATTTTTGTGAAAAAGCATTGGGTTTTTGATGTTTTATGTTGAAATGCTTGCAAACACACGGTGTTCGGTAGGATTCTGACATGAACGCGCGCGTGTGCTCTTTGTGGTATTTTTTGCAATGGATTATCGCCGTGGACGACAAGACGTCCATGTCGAGAGGAAAAAATAAGAAAAATGTTGATTTTGTATTGTTTTTTACAGGTTAGGATGGGACCACCCGGATGCGGCCCCTAATGGCCGGCCTGAGGGGGGAGTAGGAGTATATTCTAATAAGGAATATGGATAGGAGTCAAGCTAGCCAGCTCGAGCGAGTCAAGCATGGCATGCCCAGTCCCACCCGCCCTCCCACAACATAAGAAGCAAAGCTGGCACAACGGGGGGCCGAAGTCACACCGGCCAGCCGGTTTGGTACAGCTGATGCGGCCGCGATGGCGGTTGCCGACGGGAACTGGCGAGCGCGTGTTGAATGCCGCGCACGCATTGCGAGACGAGTCGAGAATGGCCCGGTACACCGCAGGAAGCCAGAGGTGGCCGGAGGAAGCCCGACGGTCTGACAGGACACCCCAAAGCATTTTTGTGAAAAGCATTGGGTTTTTGATGTTTTTATGTTGAAATGCTTGCAAACACACGGTGTTCGGTAGGATTCTGACATGAACGCGCGAGTGTGCTCTTTGTGGTATTTTTTGCACAGGATTCGCGGCCTGGGTGCATGACAGAGCATCGCGAGTGCACCGCGCGATGACGTGAAATCGCTGGATTTGACAGAATTCTTAAGATTCCTATGGTTTTCCTATGATTTCAGCAAGAGAGCCCGGGCGGGAAATTTGTACAATTTTTGTGAAAATGCATTGGGTTGTTGATGTTTTTATGTTGAAATGCTTGCAAACACACGGTGTTCGGTAGGATTCTGACATGAACGCGCGCGTGTGCTCTTTGTGGTATTTTTTGCAATGGATTATCGCCGTGGACGACAGGACGTCCATGTCGAGAGGAAAAAATAAGAAAAATGTTGATTTTGTATTGTTTTTTACAGGTTAGGATGGGACCCCCCGGATGCGGCCCCTAATGGCCGGCCTGAGGGGGGAGTAGGAGTATATTCTAATAAGGAATAAGGATTAGGAGTAGGAGTAGGCAGTAGGAGTAGAGTAGGAGTAGGAGTAAGAAATAGGAGTAGGAGGAGGAGGAGGAGGAAGTAGGAGGAGGATGAGGAGAGCGAGGAGAGAGAGGGAGGAGGGAGGAGGAGGAGGGAGAGAGGAGGAGAGGGAGGATGGAGGAGGAGGAGGAGGAGGGAGGAGGAGGAGGAGGAGGAGGAGTAGGAGGGAGGAGGAAGGAGAGGAGGAGGAGAGGAGGAGGATCGTCCCCTCCCCCGCCTCCTCCTCCTCCTGCTCCTCCTCCTCCTCCTCCTCCTCCTCCGGCTCCTCCTCCTCCCCTCCTCCTCCTCTCCTCCTCCTCCTCCTCCTCCTCACTCCTGCCGCCTCCCTCCTCCTCCGCCTCTCCTCCTCCTCCTCCTCCTCTCCCTCCCCCATATACCTCCTTCTGATCCTCCTGACCTCCTCCTCCTCCTCCTGCCTCCTCCTCCTCCGCCTCCTCCTCCTCCTCCTCCTCCTCCTCCTCCTTCTCTTCCTCCTCCTCCTCCTTCTTCTCCCCCTCGGTGGAAGAAAAGTGCCCTCGGCGGGCCCCAGAGGCCCCCTTCAGGGCCCTCAAGGGCCCCTTTTGTGCAGCACGCGCTGTCTCCCCACTTATCTTGAGTAGGGTCGGGGGGTCGGGTCTACTAAACACCTCAAACGGGGCGCGACAACCCTGTTCGGTCAAGCTGACATTGATGCACCACGCCTGGCGTCAAGCACATCTTCTTCGGTTTCACGGGCGAAGCGTTTGACAAACCTTGACGTCCCTCGTTCAGTTGTCTGCAGCGGAAGATGCTCTCTGACCCTCGGCCTTACGCAACAGTTATAGCCACCCCATTACTGGAGGCATGGGGTCAGTGGATCGCGCCGCATCGCGAATGCATCGCCGATGCACCTGCGACGTCGGCGATGCATCGGCGACGCCTGCATGGCGAACATCGGGCCCGCATCGAGCCGCATCGCCGATGCATCGGCGATGCGGCGCGATCCTCCGAGCCCATCCACTCCGACCCCACTCTGGGAGGCCGCGGATGACGCGTCCTCCGATGGACCCCGTTCGGCCCCAGCGCCCGGGCAAGCTGCGCCCCCGTTCGGCCCCAGCGCCGCGCAGGCCCCGCCGCCCTTCGCGCCCCCCCCCCCCCCCCAGGACGAGATAATCTGGGCGCGGGGCGGATATCCGTTTGGCAAGGCCGGAGGGGGGGGAGGGAGGAAGGGGGGGAGAGGGAGGAGGAGGAGGAGGAGGAGGAGGAGGAGAGGAGAGGAGGAGGAGAGGAAGAGGAGAGGAGGAGGAAGAAGGAGGAAGAGGACGAGGAGGAGGACTCGGAGGGGGAGGAGGAGGCCGCGGATTACGCGTCCTCCGATCGACGGGGGAAGTGAGCCGCCCAGGCAAGCTGCGCCCCCGTTCGGCCCCAGCGCCGCGCAGGCCCCGCGGCCCTTCGCGGGCCCCCCCAGGACGAGATGGTCTGGGCGGGCGCGGGGCGAAAATTCCCCGGCCAGCCGAGGGGCGAGGGAGGGAGGGAGGGAGGGGGAGGAGGGAGGAGAGGAAGAGGAGAGGAGGAGGAGGAGGAGGAGGAGGAGGAGGAGAGGAGAAGGAGGAGGAGGAGGAGAAGGAGGAGAAGGAGAAGGAGGAGGAGGAGGAGGAGGAGAAGAAGAAGGAAGAGGATGAGGAGGAAGAGGAGGAGGAAGAGGAGGAGGCGGGGGAGGAGGAGGCGGGGGAGGAGGATGCGCACGCATCTGCGCGGGCTGTCGGCCGCGCAGGCGCCCGCGCGCGCGGGCGCGGCCTCCTCGGAGGACCGCCGCGAACTCGCCGAGGTGCACCGCGACGAAGTCAGCACTGCAGCAGCAGTGGCCGCCGCCGAGGGCGCACGCGGGGATGTGGGGCCTCCTCCCCCCGCGCGCGCCTCAGGGCAGCGGCCCGTCCAGGACGCCGCCGACGCGCTCCGCATCGTCGTCCGCGGAGCCGTGGTCGCCGAGCTGCACGATCTTGACGGCCACACGGCCTGCGGCGCCTGGCGCGAAGCCCTTGGCGAGCCGGCCAATCACCAGCTTGCCCTTTGCCCCAGGCTCCCCGCAGGCACGGGCGAAGGACGAGCTCCTCGCCGAACTCGTGGCTCCGCAGACGAGGCAGGCCAGCAGCGGCATCTCACGTTGCAGCTGGGCCTCGACCTGCGGCTCGACCTTCGCGATCACGTGCGCCAGCGCGCCCTGTGCCCGCAGCCTCCTATTGTGGTCCAGGGCGGACGTCACAATCGAGCCAGGGCACTCGCTGGCGCGCTCCAGCCAGCGACACCTGCTGCACCATCGCGCCCCAAGCGGCCCACGGAGGTCGCAGCCTAGCCTGGCAGTCGCTGGCTGCAGCGCTGCTCGCGGGGCCGCCTTGTTGGGCTTCGCCGCGCGGTGGGTGGTGTCGTCCCCGCCCACGGCTGCCCCAACAGCTGAGACCCACATGGCCACGCCCTCGACCAGCTCCCGTGCCGACAGCAGGCGTTGTCGGTCCTCGGGCGCAATCCTCGCGCGCTCGGCCGCGCACTTCGCGGCCTGGTCAGCGATGCAGTTGCCGATCCAGTCGCGAGCGGTGATGACGCCGTCGTCGGTCACTCGGCGTCGCGGAACATGCGCAGGGACCTTCTTGAGGGTCAGGCCATGCGGCCCTATCCCCCCGAAGTCCTCGACAAGCCGCCAGAGCTCGCGCCAGATGTGGGCCCAAGCGTAGCCCCAGCGCGTCGTGAGCAGCGGCCCGTGCTCCAGCACAACCTTGAACACGAAGTCGGAGTCGACGATGGCCCTGACGGGCGGCACGGCATGGCGCAGCGTGCCGATGAGCGCGGCCAGCTCGCCGCCGTTGATGTCGGCGAAGGGCTCGCACAGCGTGCCCGAGATGCCAGTGCGGAAGGCGTCCGCGTCCTCCTGCAGCACCACCGCAGCCCAGCCGACGCTTGTGTACTGCTGGAAGTCGCCCTCGTAGGCGGAGCCGTCCAGGTACACGTCGCCCGACGGCAGCATGCCGCCTACGTCTTGGCCCAGCCAGCTGAGCCCAGGAGGCCGAGGCGGCTTGATGATGCCGCGGGGCGCAGGCCACAGCACGCGCTCCAGCAGGCACTCCACCTCCACGAGCTCAACCCTGCCCGCCAGCTCACGGATCTTGCTGGGCAGCCGCAGCTCGGGCGGCCATCCACTGCATCACGTGTGCCTGTGCAGCAGCGTGCCAACGCCGCCGCACAGCAAGCACTTGTCGTCCGAGGCGTAGCCGCCCAGGTACTTGCGGCGCTGCGACCACTGGCCGTCCACGATGACCGAGGCGAGGTATCCACACTCCTTGGGCGCAAGACGGATCGCCTTAGCCTTCTGAGCAGGCGTCGCACCAGCGGCAGTGGGTGTGGGTCCCGTAGCTCCTCGAGGCGCGCCACTCGGGGGAGTAGCGTCATTAAGGGCAGCATCCGCCAGCCCACCCTGAGGAGCCGTCGACACACCTTGCCGTGGAGGTACGAGGCTTGGGCAGGCACCAACCCCAGCGTCGCCAGCAGGCAGCCCAGGTCCGAGCGGTGCTCCGCCTTCTGGGTCTGGCCGCGGCGGGGGGTCAGGCGCCACCTGGCCGAGCAGGTCGTTGATGAGGTCACCCCATCCGTCTCCAGCTTCAGCGCGCGCAGCTTGTAGAGTAGCGGCGCTAGCCTCCACCGCAATCAGGTAGCCAGACCCGAGCACGCTGGCCAGAGCTGGGCCTGAAAGGCCACCCGCAGCAGAGCCAGCCACAACACCATGCCGCGCGACACCGCCACGAGTTGCCTCCTCTCCCGACGGCAGCGCCGCGACCTCAGGAGGCACAGCAGGTCGACCGACAGGCCGAGGAGCGGCAGCGCCAGCGTCACCGTCGACGTAGTTCACCTGTCGGCCGAAGAAACCCTTGCGCTGCACCGCCCCCGCGTTGGTGAGCCTGACGATGGGCTCGAGGAAGCCCCCATCAGCCAGATGGGCGAGCCCAGGCCGCTGCCCGACTTGTCGCCACTGCCACGCATCCACCGCCATCCAGAGCAGGCGCTTGACGACCCAGGGCGAGGTCTCGAAGATGCATATGCTGTCGCCGCAGTGCGTGAGCCAGGTGCTGCCGTCGACAATCTGCCAGCCCACGCGCTCTAGGGAGAGCCTGACCGCGGAGAAGGGCCCCTTCACCTGGCACCAGCTAGTGGCCGCACACTGGGCCAGGCCATACTTGAGCACATGGCGGGGGAGGAGGAGGAGGAGGTGGAGGAGAAGGAGGCGCAGGAGGAGGAGGAGGAGGAGGCGGAGGAAGAGGAGGCGCAGGAGGATGAGGAGGAGGAGGAGCCAGGAGGAGCGAGGAAGGGAATGGACCAAGTCTTGCACCTCTTGTGCGGATGTTCGTGAACGCCCCCCGCGCCCCCGATGTGTTCTATATATATATATATATATATATATATATGTATATATATATGTATATATACATATGTGTTACATATACACACATGTCGGGGGTCTCCGGCGCGGTGTGTCGACCGTCCGGTCTGCGCCGAGGTCCTGCACCCCGCTGGCGCAGCCAGCGAACGCTGAGTCGGGGGCAGGGTTGGAGGCTTGGAAACTGGCACCAACGCCAACCCAGGAGGTTGCCTCCACAGGGGGAAGATGATCCTAGGTTTCGGTGTGGGTGGTAATATTTCGGTCACCTTGGCAGCCAGAATATTACCACCATCACCGAGATCGGGATCTTCTTCCCTCGGCCGATCTTGGTGTTGGTGTCAACCTCTGGGCCTGCGAGGGGGGGGGGCGCCTTGAAGTTCGCGCTGGCTCGCAGGTCGCGAGGGCGGTGCAGGACTATATGTCCATCGGTCCTATGGCAGCCCCAGAGCCCGACTCCAAAGAGTTCTCCAAAAGACCAGAACTTGTCGGCCCAACTCTGGGATATACGATGATAGGGGGGGGCCTCCACCCTCAAAAGGGTGCGTCCAGATAGGCCCCTTGAAGGCGTACCCCCCGACCCTCCCCTTCTTTCTGGGCTACCTGCTTCTCGGGGGCAACTCCGGGATTGGGAGCAACGAGTTGCATAAGAAGCATGTGCATGCCGATGCCCTCGCCGTCTGGCATCCGGGGCGCGATCCCGTGGAACATGCGAAGCGAAGAATTACATACCAAGAAGAACTCTGTGGCCAAGGATAATGAAGGCTTAAGCAGCCAAAGATCGCCGGAGCGGCGTCTCATCATAGCAGGCAACATCGGGTGAAACGCCGCAGCCTCTTAGCCGCCGCAGCCGCGGGGGAAGAATGATACACATTTCGCCGCCGGGAGCGCTGTCCCCCGCCCTCTGAGAGAGGACGGGGAAGGGGGTCCTCCCTTTCCCTTTTTCTCATCATGGGGCTGACACTACGGGGTCGCAGCTGGGAGCGCTGTCCCCCGCCCCCTGAGAGAGGACGGAGGGGGGGGGTCTTCCCTCTCTCATCATGGGGCTGACATTGCGGGGTCGCAGCCTGGAGAGCTGTCCCCCGCCCCCCGAGAGGAGGACGGGGGGGTCCCCTTTCTCATCATGTTGCTGACACTGTGGGGTCGCAGCTGGGAGCGCTGTCCCCCGCCCTCTGAGAGAGGACGGGGGGGGTCTTCCCTGTCGCATCCCAGGGCTGACACTACGAGGTGGCATGGGCGCACGGCAGGCTCGTGTCGTGCCGACTTCGGCGCTGGTTTCTGACACTACGGGGATCGCTCAACTGTATATGATCGGCCGTTTCCGAAACGTCAGATCGTTCAGCATCGACCGACTCCGGGTCGCTGGCGGCGGTCCGCACGGAAGGCCGGCGGCGGGGTCGCCGCAGGTCCACACGACAAGAGCCTACCGCACTCCGAGGTCGCGGCCCGGGGGGCCCAGCCCACGAGGCCGGGGGGAGGGGGCACGCCAGGGGGAGGAGGAGGGGGAGGAGGAGGGGGAGGAGGAGGAGGGAGGAGGAGGAGGGCGAGGAGGAGGAGGAGGAGGAGGAGGAGGAGGAGGAGGAGGAGGAGGGAGGAGGGAGGAGGAGGAGGGGGGGGGGGGGGCTTCGGAGGAGTCGAGACGGGACGCCCCCCGGTGGCGGAGGCGCGTTGGCCTCCGGCGGATGGACTCGGCCACCGGCCTCGGAGGGCGACTGCAATCCAGTGGAGGAACTACCAGAAGGAGGGCTGCGTAAGAAACGAAACCCATGTTTGGTCCCAGAAGCGCCTGGGTGCACGAGGGGGGGTTAGAGGGACAGCCGAGGGAGGGCCTACGGAACGGCGAGCCCCTTCAGAACCCGAAGCGATCCTGAATTCAGCGTCTCGGCTGTAACCTCGCTCCCCAGCGGTGTCGGACACACACGGGCGAATCGCTTGTAGGCGGCGGCTGTTGCCGGGGAGACATCGCTCACCACAAGAAGCATCGCTCTGGCGCGCGCGCGGGAGCCCAACGAAGTCCTAAGCAGCGCAAAGACAAACAAGTGATAACGAACTTACTTCGAAAGCTCACACCAACGAATCAGGACGGACCGTTTAGGAGGCTCCTGGGAAATACCATGTTCACTACCATAAGTCAGGACCCTATTGCGATTTCATGTTACTCGCATGCGTTCATGCCAACGTTGCAAATCACGCCCCCCGACACACCGACCCTGAGGGAGAACCTTACTGCTGACATCCAAATTCACACACCTGTTCTCTGGCGCGCGGTTTACAAAGACGGATTTATGTTGCTGTCATACAGGATTCCTAGGGGAACTGTCACGATTTCTGTTAGACTCCCGTCGGAGTCTTCTTTGGGTCCTGTGGAGCTCCTGGAGGGCTTATCTACAACATGCTGCAGAATAAGAGGCCACCCAAATGGGGTCCGAGTACTTGGGGTCAGAGTATCAGCATCGTCGGCGAAGCATCGGCGACGCCGGCGTGCAGAACATAGGGCTCCACATCGAGCCGCATCGCCGATGTATCGGCGATTCGGCGCAATCCTCCGACCCAAACTACTCGGACCCTGTCTGTCCTAGTCGTCCTAGTCCTACTACTCCTCCGCCTCCTCCTCCTCCCCCGCCTCCTCCTCCCCCGCATCCTCCTCCTCATCCTCATCCTCCTCCTTCTCCTCCTCCTCCTTGTTCTCCTCCTCCTCCGCCTCCTCCTCCTCCTGCTCCTCTTCCTCCTCCTCCTCCTCCTCCTCCTCCTCCTCCTCCTCCTCCCCCTTCCTCCACCTCCTCCTCCTCCACCTCCTCCTCCTCCTCTTCTTCTTCTTCTTCGTCTTCTTCTTATTATCATTATTATTCTTATTATTCTTCGTATTCTTACTATTATCATTAGTATTATTATTATTAGTATGCTTCTTATTCTTCTTATTAATATTATTATTATGTTTCTTATTATTCTTATTCTTCTTATTAATATCCTTCTTCTTCTTCCTCCTCCTCCTCCTCCACCTCCTCCTCTCCTCCTCCTCCTCCCTTCCTCCTCCTCCTCCTCCTCCTCACATCCCCCCCTCCGCCTCCCTCCTCCTCCTCCTCCTCCTCCTCCTCCTCCTCCTCCTCCTCATGTCCTCCTCTTCCTCCTCCTCCTCCTCCTCCTCCTCCTCCTCCTCCTCCTTCTCTGTCACTGGGAGCTTGGCGCCGCTGAGGAGGCCCAGCAGAACGGCCTCCCAGAACAGTGCGCCTGCAGCTCTCCCGCGCCCCACAGCACCCCCTCGCGGACTCGTGGGGCCGGGGGGCAACACCGCGCGGTGCAGGGCGTTCCGTGCTTCGGTGAGCATTCTCACTCATTGCTTGTGCATGGCACGCCCCGAGATCCGACGTCGCGAACAAAACATGACCTCGTTAGGCATCACGACCCCAATCGCCCTGCGGCCTCGTGCAAGCCAGATGGGTCCGTGATGGTCCCGGGGCCCGAAGCCGAGCGAAACCACAGGGTGCAACAAAAATCTGCAGCGCCCAGACCTCAGGGCTGCTTGTGTTTGACCAGGTTCCCCCCCCCTTGGGCTGAACCCCCTGTTCTGCGACCCCACGATGTCCTGGGGCTCGGCGGCCTGACCGCCTGCTCTCCTCCTGTCCTCGCTGGCGCTGCCCTCCTGCTGGGGAGGCTGCCACGAGGTGGTCATGGCCCAGGGTCGGCGGCGAGCGAGGGGGGGAAGTGAGGAGGAGAAGGCCTTCCCAGAAGGCGCCCTCGCGCCTCCTGAAACGTTGTCTCTGTCTTCGTGAAAAGGCTTAGAAATCTTCTCGGAAGGCCGGGGGACTTCCGAGCCTTCTGAGAAGGCCCGCCCCTTCTCACTTCCCCCCTCGCTCGCCGCCGACAGGGGTGCCCCTCCCCCAGCGCTTCCGCGCTTCTCTGGCACCCCTCTGGCCTGTTGGGCCCTCGCGTCGTGCGGTGATCCTCAGCACGCGTGCTGGCGGCCACGTGGGCCTGTTCACCGAAGCTCTCCCACTACGACGCAGGCGACGGGATGAGGCTGCGCGCCATCGCGGCGGGGCGACACGGGGCAACTCTCCAAGAGGATCGTCTGAGTATCGTCTAACCGATCCCCATCCCCATCAGCGTGGGCTGGGCTCCACTGGCCGATGTACCCCCCTTGATGGGCATAGGCCGTCCCCTTCGGGTTTCAAGGGGTACATCCCCAACTGGGGGGTAATTTGGTAGGGGTCTCGAAGGGGATGGGGATGGGGATGGGGGTCGGCTAAACGATACTGATCCTCGAAACGTGGGCCCCATTCCCCGGGGCTGGCTCCTCATCCCGAGAGTGATCTCCTGGCGGCATCAGGGTCCACTGCGGGGACCCGAAGCGAGAAGGCCGCAAAGGGGCCGCAAGGGGCCTTCCGCCGCGACCACGCCTCACCGCGCAGCAGAGGAGGCCTGGCTCCTCGAGGCCCCTCGCCGTCGCTCGGAGCGTCCACTCCGTGTAAAGTAACGGTCAGAAACGGGCCTTGCGCGAGATGGCACAGCAGCCTTACTGCCGGGCGTTGGCAGGACTGGATTATTCCTGGACCATTTTCGAAGAATCCCCCTGTAGAGGGACAGGCCCGACTCGACCTTATACCCCGGTCCGACCCTACCCCGAGACCCTGGCGCTGCCATATGTCCGCGTCGGGCGCTCTCGCCCCGCTTCGGGCCCCATGGGCCCTCACACAGCGAGAGCGACCCCGCCAGAAGCAGGAGGCGGAGAGATGGGGCCCGGAGCTCCGGTCGCGATTTCTCACGACGTCGCAGCTGTCGTCGCAACGTCGCATCTCAGGGCAGAGGCACCGGTCCTGAGCAGAGGGCGGATCTGGCCAGTGGCCGCCGCACGCGAGCGACGGCAGAGAGGGAGATCTGGCGCGAGCACGCGTGTCGACTGTGCGCGGAGGCTCACGCGTGCCGCCAGCGGCGGCACACCGCGTGGAGCCCAGCCCCCCAACGTCAGGTTCTTTTTCATGACGTCGACACCCAGATGTCTCGGCCCCTTCCCCGGGGACCGGTTCCTCGACCCGATTTTTTTTTTGTTCGACGGTCCCGAGGCTCGGGAAGGGCCCCGGAGGCCGAAAATAGCGACACGCCTCCCGTCGTGATTTCTTCACGACGCGAGGGGGTCTGGGAGAGGAGGCGGGGGGGAATGCGCGCCAGCTCACGCGGGGAGCTTGCGCGCTGATGTCGGACTTGTCGGCCCAGCTTACCTCACCTCGCTCCTGCTGAGGCCGCTGGCCGCACACCGCACCTTTGCACTGCTGGCTGCTGCTGCCGCTTCTCCTCTTGCTCTCCCCCTGCTGCTTGCCCTCCACTGCTTGGCGGCGAGCGAGGGGGGGGGAAGGAGAAGGAGAAGGCCCTCTCAGGAGGCTCGGAAGTCCCCCCGCCTTCTGAGAAGTTGTGTAAGCCTTCCCCGAAGACAAAAAGCTTCCCAGAAGGCGCGAGGGCTTCGGAGAAGTCCCGCCGCCTTCTGAGAAGGCTTTCTCCTTCTCATTTCCCCCCCTCGCTCGCCGCCGATCTTCTTTTAGCCACGAGGCGACTTCTCGAGCTTGAGGAAAAATTGTGCATCCGCCACGTGTTGGAAAGACTGAATTTCGTGGGACCCGGTTTAGTGATGCGTACGGATTAAGGACGCCCCCCCCGCCCCATTCCACTGACCGAAACTGCCGCCACCCGAAAACACCAGCGACGGCAGACAAGGCATTCAGCGCTTCCGGCCTACGTTTTCGGCCACACGCGTAAGAGCGACCTTGTGTGCGCGGCTTTTTCGGGGCCGCGGGGGGACCAAACACCAGCACGCAAGACGCTACTACCGCATCGCGCTCGGCGATCGGGGGACCCCGGTGGGCCCACACCAAAGGCCACTCCCGCAAAGTGCTATTCTTGCGCCTTGTGTGCAGCAGTGCAGTCGAGCCTCGGTGTCGGGGCCCCAATCTCACTGCCTGGGGCTCCCCCCCGCCTGGGGCCATGGCTGCACTCCCGCGTCTGGCCCGCCTCGCCCGATAAAAAAAAAAAAAAAAAAAAAAAAAAAAAAACGCACGAGCTCCTGCACGGGCGACAGGGGCACGGACTTCTCCTCGGCCTCCAGCCGCAGCGGCGACGGCCTGGCGCGGGCCCCGCCCCCGCCCGCCGCGCCCGCGGCCACGCCGCCGATCCCCACGCCTCGGGCGCCGCCGCCCGAGGCCGCGCCCTCGGCGGCGGAGCCGCTGGGCGTCCGGGGGGCCTCGGCCGCCGCGAGGCTCGGGCCCTCGCCGAGGCCCGCGGGGCGGTCGCTCGCGCCGGTGAGCGAGTAGTCCAGCGGCTCGGCGGCGCCGCGGACCTGCTCGCTCGCGCCGGTGAGCGAGAAGTCCAGCGGCTCCTCCCCCGGGGGGGCGGCGCGCACCTGCTCGCTCGCCGCGGTGAGCGAGAAGTCCAGGGGCTCGGCGCCCCGCCCCTGCTCGGCCCCAGTGAGCGAGAAGTCCAGGGGCTCCTCCCCGACGGGGCTCCTGCCGCGAGAGCCGCCGCGCCCCGGCGGCGCCGCAGCGTCCCGCAGCTGCGCGCGGAGCTCACCGACCTGCCTGTCGAGGAGGTCCATGCGGCCGCGGAGGTCGTCGGTGCCGCCGCCGATGCCGATGCCGATGCCAACCTTGGGCGAGGCACCGCGCACCTGGTCCAGCTCCCGCCGGAGCCCCTCGAGGGCGGCCTCGGCAGCCCGGGCCCTCCTGCAGGCTCCATGCAAGAGCGGCCCTGGGCAAGGGTGGCTTTCGGTGCGTGCTTCTGCAGGGCCAGCGGGGTGGCCAAGTCGCAGAGCAAGGTCGCTCTGGCGAGGGGCGGCTCTTGCGCGGAGGATAGACGAGCGCGCTCCATTACTCGCAAAGTAACTGCTCGCAAATGGCCTGGATCTGCCGCGGAGGATTCACGATCCATTGCACATAGGAAGAACATGTTTTTCCGGACGTTTACGAGTAGGCACTTTGTGAGTAGCGCAACGCGCTCGGTGAGAGGAGGGCGAGTGGAGACAGCGGCAGCCCAACATCCGTTCCTGGACCGCTCCCAGGGTCCAAGCGCACCAGTTCCCCGAACTGCGCCACGCCGTGGCGACGACGGGGGCCCCCGAAGGCCAACTGTCGCTGTCTCAGTTCGCCCTCCTCTGCCTTACGTAGGGGAAGAGACAAAAACACGCCACTAACATGAACTTCTGGCGCTCCGCGCGGACTTCTTGGGTCTGCGCTGAACCCCCCTCCCTGGCGCGCGGAGCGCGCCAGGGGCGGGCGCCGAGGGCGCCGCCGCCCAGGGGAGCCCAGCGCAGATACGAGACATCCGCGCGGAGCGCCAAAAGTTTCTGCTGTTTATGCCGGGTTTGTTCTTCTTTAGGCAAGCGCGCTCCACTACTCGCAAAGTCACTGCTCGCAAATGGCCTGGATCCGCCGTGAGGGATTTACGAGGTTTTTTCTCGGACGCTTGCGAGTAGGCACTTTGCGAGTAGTGTAGGAACTCAAAATCATTATCTTGCATTGGTCGGCCCCTAGATTTGGATTCTTGAGCCCTCAGGCCCAGCCCAGGTTCCCGTGAATGGATACTCATACGTGTGCGACGCAACGCCGAACGCGCGAATCAAACGAGATCGCGACCTGAGGAACAGCACAGCGCAGCCCGGCGATTCTTCGACTGCGCGCCGCCGGTCCTGCCCGCCTCTGCCACCTCCGCGGCCAGCGAGTCCAGGGCGGCCTGGCGGGGCGTGCTGGCGCCGACGTCCTCCGGGCGCGAGGCGCAGGGGGTTTCACCCCTCTCGGCGGGCCGACGCGTCCGCGAGGAAGCGTCGCGCCACTTCCCTGGAGAAAGGGGGCACCCAGGACGCTGGCTGGAAACCCGACCAATTTGCGGACCAAAACGTCCAGGTACACCAGAGTTAGGTCGGGCCTGCCCCCGACAGCTGGATTTTGGACGAAGAAAGAAACATACCCCAAAACATGTACCCCCAAAAAACACACACACATACCAAAACAAAGTGTCCCCAGACTATGTTTTACTATCTTACTATCTTTGAAACTTTCTCCTGTAGAGGGACAGGCCCAACTTAACACCAGAGAAGAAGAAACCCCATGAGTGGATCTCGGGGCATGTCCGCGCGCACTCCACGCGCGTCGCTCTCTCTCTCTCTCTCTCTTTCTCTCTATTTCTCTCGTTCCCTGTGTTTGCGTATAGATTTATGCATGATGAGTGTTTGTGTGAAGATCTGTCTCTCTGATATATTTCGATGCCTATATTCCTCTCTCTCTCTCTCTCTCTCTCCCTCGACGTGCCGGTATCACTCTCTCAATCTCTCTGTCTCTCTCTCTCTCTGTCTCTCTCTCTCTCTCTCCCCTTATTCCTCCCTACCCAACTCGACCCTATGATCTCTCAGGTGTACTCTCTATATCTGGACAAAATGCCCGATCACTCGGGCCTCCCCAAAAATCTCCGAGTCTGCCATAACTCTGCGTATACGAAGGTAAATCACCGTCCGCTCAAGTTCTCGTTCTTTATTGTTTTCTCTCTATCTCTCGCTCTATATATGTGTAGGTGCGTCTCTCGTTCTCTCTCTCTCTCTCGTGTTGTTTTCTCGTTTTCTCTCACATCTCTCTCTGTAGCATGAGTTGTATATATGGTGTTTTTGTTTGTTTGTTTGTGTTTTCCCTCTCTCTCTTTCTCTCTCTCTCTCTCTCTCTCTCTCTCTCTCTCCTCCTCATGATTTATACACACATGTGCCATCACCCCGATTTGTCGATCTACCCTCTAAAGATGCTCTACTCTCTGTTATCTACCCTCTGCTTCCCGTCCTCCTTGTTAAACTATTGTTTATACTCGCCGATGCGTCTTCTCTACGCTCTACGACCTGTATCTGTATACTATAACCCTGGCCCTGGCGGCAAGGGTCTCCAAGAACTCAAAAACCGAAATTACTCCGACGGTGGGACCCCTCATGATAATATATGTAACTTGCCTCTTGTTGTTGCCCATGCGCCTTAGCGGAGGCTCTCGTCCCGCTCCCTGTTGCGACTCCTCCTCCTCGTCATCTTCGCCCTCCGTTTCCTCCTCCTCGTCGTCCTCCTCCTCCCTACCCACCTCGAGGAGGAGGGGGAGGAGGAGGAGGAATAGGAGGAGGAGGAGGAGGAGGAGGAGCAGGAGGAGGAATAGGAGGAGGAGGAGGAGGAGGAGGAGGAGGAGGAGGAGGAGGAGGAGGAGGAGGAGGAGGAGGAGGAGGAAGAAGAGGGGGAGGAGGAGGGGGACAGGAGGAGGGTGGTTTTCGTGGAGGGCACGGTTTCGGGCGTGGATTGGGTACCACCCGCCTCGGACGCAAGAGTTCCCCCCTGCCTCCGAGTCGGCTGCCACCCCCAGCCCGGACGCAAGGGTTTGTCCCGACGCCCGATTCGGCCGACGATGGGTCACAACCGCCAGCCTGGAGGCAAGGGCTCCCCCCCTGCACCCTATCCGGCCGCCGATGGGTTACCACCCCCAGAACGGACGCAAGGGTTTCCCCTCTGCGCCCGATTCGGTCGACAATGGGTTACCACCGCCAGCCCGGGGGCAAGGGTTTCCCCATGCGCCTGATTCGGCTGTCGATAAGTTACCACCGCCAGCCCGGAAGCAAGGCTTCCCCCCTGCGCCCGATTCGGCAGAGGATGGGTTACCACCGCCAGCCCGGACGCAAGGGTTTCCCTCTGTGCCTGGCCGCCATCGTCTTCTTTAATAACTGGTTATCCCATTCCTCCTCGTCTGATAGGTCGAGCGAGTGGCCCGCGAGGGATCACATCACCTTTCGTTATTGGAGCATTGGTGACGACAGCAACATTGCTCGTATGAACCTTCGTTCGAGCCATACTCAAGCATGACGAACCCAAAGATGAGGACAGTAACAAGTTTGCCGACGACCAGCTCGGCATACAACACTCGGATTGCCACCATGAATTGCGAGCCCCATTGGGAGGGGTGACCCGTGAAAGCCAGTGGCAGAACAGCTGCGAGCCGAGCTCCCAATAATTGTTCGATTTGTTGTTCCGACCGTGAGCTGGAGACGCCCGAAAGACCCACTCCCAGACGACGCTCCAGCTCGACACCTCTTCCAAATTCAAGCCCAAAGAGTCCCAAAGTGACGGCACTTACGGGAATGTCATGACCCGCCCGCTCGGACTACGAACGGGAGCTGCGGGCCCCAGAAGGATGGCTCCCGCCTGAGATTCCTCTGAATTCACTGACAGACAAAACTCCCGTTTGATATTTCCCCCTGATTCCCGCCTCAACAGCCCAAACGTGACAAGACTTACGCGTTGTTGGATGACCCTCTCGGATTACCAACATGAGCTGCGAGCCCCATAGGGAAGAGGCTTCCGCCTGAGACTTTCCCGCGATTCACTCACAGCTCCCGCTCTACACTTTCTCCCAATTGAAGCCTCAACATCCCAACAGTTATAAGACAAATGTTGGGTGACCTTTTCGGATTACTAACCTGATCTGCGGGCCCTATGGGGAGGGGGCTCCCGCCTGCGACCTCGTCGCAATTCGCTCACAAACGAGGCTCCCGTGTGGTGCTTCCCCCTCATTCAAGCTTGAGGAGCCCAAACATGGTAAGAGTTACAATTTTTGGATAAACACACTCGGAGAAGTAACATGATCTGCTGGCCCCATAGGGAGGGGGCTACCGCCTGAGACTTCCTTGCAATTCACTCACAGACGAGGCTCCCGCTGGATATTTCCCCCATATTCAAACAACAGGAGCCCAACAATGACAAGAGTTACAAGCTGTTGGATGACCAAGTCGGATTACTGACATGAACTGTGGGCCCTAGGGAGGGGGCTTCCGCCTGAGACTTGCGCGCAGTGCACTCACACACGAGGCTCCCGCTGAATATCCCCTTAAGTGAATGCGTGTGTGAGAGAGAGAGAGTGAGTGAAGGAATATGTGCAATGCTGATGATGCTGGTGATGATGATGATGGTGATGATTGGTTGTGGTTGTGATGATAACGCACGGTGGTCGACGATCATGATGGGCTGGTAATCATCATGATGATTTCGATGGTGGTGAAATAATGATGATGATAACGATGCTGATGAGTTGTGAGTTAGAATGATGAGTGAAATTAGGAACGAGTGAACGAGTACAGATGATGATTCCCCAATCAGTGCTTGCACTGAAGGGGTCCTGACGGATATTGCCCAATCAGTGCTTGCACTGAAGGGGTCCTAGCGGAGATTCCCTAATCAGTGCTTGCACTGAAGGGGTCCTACCGGATATTGAATGAATTGTCGAACAATTCCGGGCCGATTTCGGAAGGCGGCCGGGTTGCCGGGTTCCAGGGCTCCCAGTTCCGGGTTCTGGGCCGATTTCGGAGGGCGGCGGGGTTCCAGGATTCGCGGGTTCCTGGTCGATCTTCGTATCGATCGGTCTCACCATTGATCTCATGACTCACCTCTCTATCGATCTCACGACCGATATCACAATCGATCTCACCAGCGATCTCACTATAGATCGCACGAGCGATCTCACAATCGATCTCACCATCGATCTCCTTAAATCGAATTCGGTATCAGACTCACGATCGACCTTAAAGCCGTCCTCAATATCGGTTCCACTATCGATCTCACAGTCGACCTCAATATGTATCGATATCACTAATTTTCAAACCATGCGCTGATTGTGTTTTTTCTTCTCTGGTGCAATTGAATGGTTTGGCGAAAATTCGGGGCCGACTTCGGAAATTTGGCGGCCGGGTTCCTGGTTCCGGGCCGATTTCGGTGGGCGGCGGGGTTCCCGGGGTTCCTGGTCGATCTTCTTAACGATTGGTCTCACCATCAAACTCATTGCCCACCTCTCTATGAATCTCACGATCGATATCTCAATCGATCTCACTATCGATCTCACTACAGTTTGCACGGGCGAACTCACGACCGATCTCACTATCGATCTCCTTAAATCGAACTCGCTATCGGTATCACGATCGACCTTACAATCGTCATCACAATCGGTTCCACTATCGATGTCAACATCCGTATCTCCAATTTTCAACCCATCCACTGACTGGGTTTTTCTCCAGTGCAATGTTGAGGATGATGCGGACGATGGTGATGAAGGTGATGACGAGAATGATGAGGATGATGATGATCACGATCCTGTTAGGATGGATGATCACCGTGGTGCTGCTGACGATAGTGGTGTGATGATGGCAGTGATGATGATGGTGATGGTAATCGTGATGAGTGTGATCTGTGATGATGAAATGGGTTGGGTGAGAGAACTGCGCGGGGTGTCCAGAGAAAGCCAAAACCCCACATATGATGTAGGGAACAAAAGCCCACCGCACCAGGAATCCCGGCGACACCTCGCCAGACCCACCCAGCGCCCAGAGCGCCCTCGAGGCACCCACGGGCGTAAACGCGGTGAAACCTCGGCGGACCCAAGCCAGTGCACGGGGCGCCTTCGAGGCGCCATCGGGCGGCAACGTGGCGAAACCTCCGCGGACCCTTGCAGTTCCTTAGTAAGACAAGTAAGAAACCCCTAAATGAAAGCAGTGAATGGGGAAGGTAAGTATGCACACAGGTGTATTACGTATCGGAGGTGAGGGGGTGAGATCGAAAAGGAACGGAGAGCCCCCCTACCGGGAAATCGATTTCGGTTTCGTGTTCGTGCGTGCCGTGCGTGCGGGCGAGGCGAAGCTGCGTGGGCGGGCGAGAAAAAGTCTCCTGTGGCTGAGGCGCGGCCGGACCAAATGTCTCCCTTCCGGGCGGCCGGTGGCCCGCGGTGTCCCGCCGGTGTCCCCGCTGGTGTCCCGTGTGGCTGAGGCGCGGCCGGACCAAATGACTCCCTTCCGGGCGGCCGGGGGCCCGCGGTGTCCCGCCGGTGTCCCGCGGTGTCCCGCGGTGTCCCGCGGTGCCCCGCGGCGTTCCGCTGGTGTCCCGCGGTGTCCAGCGATGATGATGATGAAGATGAAGATGAAGATGAAGATGAAGATGATGATGATGATGATGATGATGATGATGATGATGGTGAGATGATGAGATGATGATGATGATGATGATGATGATGATGATGATGATGATGGTGATGCTGATGATGATGCTGCTGATGATAATGATGATGACGATGATGATGATGGTGATGCTGATGATGATGATGACGATGATGATGATGATATGATGATGATGATGATGGTGTCCCGATGATGATGATGATGATGATGATGAAATCGATGATGATGATGATGATGATGATGATGATGACGATGATGATGATGCTGATGGTGTCCCGATGATGAGGATGATGATCATGATGATTATGTTGATGATCACAATGATGACGATGATGGTGTCCCGATGATGATGAGTATGATGATGTTGATGTTGATGATGCTGATTATGATTGTGTCCCGATGATGATGGTGTTGATGAAGATGAGGTTGATGATGATTATGGCCTCCCGATGATGATGATGATGATTATTCCGATGGTGATGATGATGATGTTGATGATGATGGCGACCCGATGGTGATGATGATAAGAATAATGATGATGATTGTGATGATGATGATAATATTGATGCTGATGTTGGTAATGATGATGATGGTGCCCCGATGATGCTGATGAAGCTGATGATGATGTTGATGATGATGATGATGATGTCGATGATGAGGATGAGATGGTGGTGATGGTGTCCCGATGATGATGATGATGCTGATGATGATGATGATAACGATGGTGATCATGATGGTGTCACGATGATGATGCTGCTGATAATGATGATGACGATGACTGTGTCCCGATTCTGCTGTTGATGATGATGATGATGTTGATGACTGTGATGATGGTGATGATGATGATGGCGGTGTCCAGATGATGTTGATGACCGTGATAATGTTTATGTTGGTGTTGATGATGAGGACGGTGTCCCGATTATGATGATGTTGGTGATGATGATGTTGATGTTGATGTTGATGATGATGACGTTGATTGTAAGAGCGGTTGTGATATCGATAGTGAGATCGATAGTGAGACCGAATGTGATACCGATTGTGAGATCGATTGTGAGATCGATGGTCAGATCAATTGTGAGATAGATCGAGTGAGATCGATTGTGAGATCGATCGAGGGAGATCGATCGAGCGAGACCTATACTGAGATCGATAGTGAGACCGATCGAGTGAGACGTTGGTTCCTCCCCCCCCCGAACCTCCTTATCACCCGAAGGGTGGTCGTATAGGTATACAAACGCAAACTATTATCTCTGTCTCTCCCTCTCATTATGTTGTTATTCCTCGCTTTCTTTCTCTTTCTCTTGGCATCTCTCTTTCTCTGTACCTCTACCTCTATATCTGTAAATATGCGTTGCCTGTGCGTGTGTGTGTGTGTGTATTTTCGTGTGTGTGTTTTCTGTCTCTCTCTCTCTCTCTCTCTCTCTCTTTCTTTCCCTCTCTCTCTCTCTCTCTCGCTCTCTCTCCCTAACCATCCTGTGGTGTGGGGTCCTCGTTCCGGAGAAACGGTCCCCGCGTCTCCTTCTCCTCCTCTCGTCCCCCCCCCCCGTGGCCTTCGGTGAAGCTCTCCATGGGGCCACGAAGCGCTGCACTGGGTGGGGAGAACGCATGCTGGCGGTAGCACTGGGGCCGTCGGTGGAGCTCCCTACGGGGCCACGAACAGCCGTACTGGGTGGGTGAACGTGCCAAATTGGATGTGCGTGACGCATGCGGACGGTCCCACTGGGGGCCCTGGGGGCTTCGGTGGGGCTTCCTACGGGGCCACGAAACGCTGCACTGGGTAGGTGAAACTGCCAAACTGAGCGGCCGACACGTATGCGGACGGTCCCACTGGGGGCTTCGGTGGAGCTCCCCATGGGGCCACGAAACGTTGCACTGGGTATGTGGAAGTGCCAAATTGGGCTTCTGGGACGCATGCGTGCGGTCCCACAAGGGGCTCCGGTGGAGTTCCTACTGGGGCCACGAAGCGCTGCACTGGGTGTGTAAAAATGCCAAATTACGCGTGCGGGACGCACGCGGGCGGTCCCACTAGGGGTTTCGGTGGGGCTTCCATGGGGCCACGAATCGCTGCAGTGGGGTGGTGAAACTGCCAAATTGAATGTGTGTGGGGGGCGCACGTGGGCGGTCCCACTGGGGGGCTTCGGTGGAGCCCCCCATTGGGGCGACGAAGCGCTGTACTGGGTGGGTGAATATGTCAAATTACGCGTGCGGGACGCACGCGGGCGGTCCCATTGGGGGCTTCGGTGGAGCTCCCTATGGGGCCACGAAACGCTGTACTGGGTGAGCGAAAATGCCAAAATGGGTGTGCGGGACGCATGCGGACGGCCCCACTGGCCACGAAACGTTGTAGTGGGTGTGGCGGACGCATGTGGCCACTCCCACTGGGGCCGCACGTGGAGCTTCCTATGGGGCCACGAAACGCTGTCCTGGGCGTGGCGGACGCATGTGGTACCCCCCACTTTGGGGCGTTAGGTGGAACTCCCTATGGGGCCACGAAACGCCGTACTGGGTGTGGCGAGCTCCCTATGAGGCCACGAAGCGCCGTACTGGGTGTGGCGGACGCATGTGGCACCCCCCCTGGGGCCTTAGGTGGAGCTCCCGATAGGGGCCACGAAACGCCGTACTGGGTGTGGCGGACGCATGTGGTACCCCCCCCCCTTTTGGGCCTTAGGTGGAGCTCCCTAAGGGGCCACCAAGCGCCGTATTGGGTGGCAGACGCATGTGGTACCCCCGTCATGGGCCTCAGGTGGGGCCACGAAGCGCCGTACTGGGTGTGGCGGACGCATGTGGCACCCTCCCTCTGGGGCCTTAGGTGGAGCTCCCTATGGGGCTGCGAAATGCCGTATTGGGTGTGGCGGACGCATGTGGTAGCCCCCCCTGCCCTGAGGCCTTAAGTGGAGCTCCCTATGGGGCCACGAAGCGCCGTACTGGGTGGATGAAACGCATGGAGGAGAGAGGAGGAGGAGGAGGAGGAGGAGGAGGAGGAGGAGGAGGAGGAGGAGGAGGAGGAGGAGGAGGAGGAGGAGGAGGAGGAGGAGGAGGAGGAGGAGGAGGAGGAGGAGGAGGAGGGGGAGAGGGGGAGGAGGGGGGAAGGGGGAGGAGAGATGAGGATGAGGAGGAGGAGAAGGAGGAAAGAGAGGAGAGGAGGAGGAGGAGGAGGAGGAGGAGGAGGGGGAGTGCGTGGGTTGGACGCGGGGCGCTGTCTCTTCAAAACGAGGACCCAACACCACAGGATGGTTGGGACAAAAATAGTCTGGGGACGATTTGTCCAGCATTTTCTTATTATTTGGGGGTCTTGTCGTTGGTCTGTTGAATTTTTCGTCCGGAATCCCTCTGTAGGGGGACAGGCCCGACCTAACCGTAGTCATCACCCCCCTCTTGGACGCCCCCGAGCGTGGTGGTGACCCTCCTTGCCACTGCCCGACATCCTGGGGCCGCAGCGTTTCGTCGCCCTCGTCCCGGGGGGTCGCGGCCCTCCCGGCGGCGGCGGCGCTGCTGGCGGCCCCCCGCAGCTCCTCCCCGTGCCTGGCCAGCTCCTCCAGCTCCCGCGCCAGTTGCAGGGTGAGGTCGGACACCTTCTCCTGGAAGGAACAGGAAGCCGATGGGCCGATTTTCCACCACCACCACCATAAGTTGCAGGTGGGAAGGAGGAGAAGGAGGAGGAGGAGGTGGAGGAGGAAGAACTCCCCCCCCCCGAATTATGGTGGTGGTGGAGGAAAGCAGGCCCATCAGAAACGGCACCAGCATAACTTCTCCGCGGGCCGCGCGGAGAGCTTGGATCGGCGCCGGACGCTTTGTCCCTGGCGCCCGGAGCGCGCCAGGGGCGGCGCCGGAGGCGCCGCCAGGAGGGCCCCAGCGCCAATCAAAAGGAAGTCGCGCGGACCTCTGAGAAATTAGATGCGTGCAGTAGTTATGCTCTCTGATTATCCTGCACGTCCGCCCTCGCCTCTGGGGGGACAGAAAAGTACCGACACCGCTGTCGGGAAGTAATTTCATGAGAGGGCCTCCACTCAAAACTATTACGCCCGACTGAAGGCCCACTAAGCCGGATTAGCCCGAACCAATCTCAAGATCCAGATGAAGCCGGATAGAACGGGACTCAACGGGATTGAACGGAATTATGCTGGAGCGGGCCGGTGTCCGCCCACGGACATACCAGAGCCGATGCTGAATTCGACCTCCCAGGAGTTGCATCCTACCCGCTACACTCCAGACCTCTCCTGGGGTGCGCTCTGGCAAGGAAGCCAGCACAAATCGGGCCCGACTGGCAGCGGCATCGGTAACCATTACCTGGTGAGAATAAACAACCGGGGAAAATAAAGTTCGGGGTCCAGCCGGGATAATCAACTTTTTTCAGGAAATATCGATGTTAGGATGTGTGGATCGCGTTTCGCCTGAGACATCCTCACAATCAGAGCTACGATAGGAGCTTTGGAGAGGATACAAAAGTTCGGACTCCCCAGCTGCTGTTTCAAATGTTCCACGTTCAACCCCGCGGGTAAAGACTTCTTGTCGGGGGGGTGGGGTTGTCTTGTCCTCCTCTGTTGCCTTGGCATCGCCAGCGGGCGCCGGGCGGGACACCAGCTGCTCCTCGACGGCCTGAATCCTAGCGGCCAGCTTGGCCTCCGCCTCGGCCGCACGTCGCTCTTGCGCCGCGCCCCCCTCGACGCCGCTTTCGGGCACCTTCAGCGACGCCGCGGCCGCCGGAAGGTCGTCCAGACGCCTGCACAGAGCCTCCAGCTCGCCCCTCACCCTGACTGAGGCGGAGTCGACGCTCTCCTTGAGCTCTCCTGGGGGCAGACGAGACGGAATGATGACATAAACCAGCGTTCGAGGGCCCAGGCGGAACTCTTGGACCTGCGCCAGATGCCCCCGCTCGCTGGGGCGCGAAGCGCGCCAGGGGCGGCGCGCCCGAGGCGCTGCCAGCGGGGTCCAGAGCATGTCCAAGACATCCGCGCTGACCCTCGAAAGTCTGTGTGTGCCAGCTCTTCTTCTCCTCGGTCTCCGTGAGCGCCCCTCAGCTCTTCGACGAGCTCAGAGAGGCCCTGCTTCTCCACGGCCTCCAGCCGCCCTCGCACCGCCTCGATCTCCTCCGCGTGACCCTGCAGGCTCTCGCGCAAGGCACCGATGGGCGCGCCGCCGGCCTCGAGCCCGCTGAGCCTGCCGCGGAGGCCCTCCAGGGCCTCCTGCTGCCCGTCCAGGACCTCCTTGCAGGGCTGCGCCGCGAGCTTCTTGACGCCCTCCTGCACCTCGGAGACCCTGCCTGCCAGCTCCGCGGCCGCAGCCTTCGCCCCCGACGCCTCCCCCTCCAGCTGCTCCAGCTTGCCCCTCACCTCGTGCCGCAGCTCCTCGGAGACCGGCCACGCGCAGGAGCGACCCCAGCCCTCCCCCTCCCCCTCCTCCTCCTCCTCCTCCTCCTCCTCCTCCTCCTCCTCCTCCTCCTCCTCCTCCTCCTCCAGAGTGGCCCGTGGTGCGCGGCGGAAGGCGCGGGGCGCGCCGGCCGCGGCCAGGCGCCCGAGCGCGCGGACCGCTGCCACCGCAGCGAGCCCAGCGATCGCGGGGGACACCAAGAAGTACCGACACCGCGGTTCCCCAGACCCTTCTCGGGTCGGGCGAAAGGGGGGGGTAGCAAAGGGGGGGGGTGAGAATCAGCTCACGTAGCTGATTTTCCCGGCGCCTCCCAGCTGCATGCAGCAAAGTTCGTAACCCCTCCTTTCCCAATCCCCCCCTTTCGTCCAGCCCGACCTTCCCAGGGGTGCGTGCTGACCAGAATTTCGGGGCGACTCCGGTGCAGTGGCGACGAGGCCTCCCACGGAGGCCGCACCTTCCCGGTCCTCCTCCTCCTCGAGATCGGGGGGGGCCCCGTGGACCCGCACCAAAGGCCACTCCAGCCAAGGCCAGCCCTGGAGCTCCTGGACCTGCCCGGCCAGCCGCGAGACCTCCCCGCGCAGCTCGCCGAGGTCCCGGGAGGCCCCCGCGCCCTCCAGCGACGTCAGCCGCCCCGAGAGCGCCTCCAGCTCGCCCTTGGGCCCCGCGCCCTCCTCCAGCGCGCCCTGCCGCTTGGACAGCGCCGCCAGCTCGCCCTTCAGCGCGCCGAGCTGCTCCGACAGCGCCTCCAGCCTGGCCGTGGGCTCGGCGCCCTCCTCCAGCGACAACCCGCCATCGTGCCTCTAGCACGTGGAGGCGATGTCGAATGCCGAGGGCTGTCTGGTAGGGACTCTGTGGTCGTCTCTGAAGGCTACCCCCCCTCTCATCACTGTTGCTCGAATGCATCCCCACTCGCTTGCTCTTGTGCAAAGGGCAGCAGCGCCGCGCTGCCGAGGCACCGCTCCCTCCTGACAATCGGTGGATCTGCGCTCCCAGGGCCACGACCCGTGTCAGGATGCAGTGGATGCGCGCAGTCCGAGGCCCCCGCTCGAGAGGCCACGAAGCACGATGCCTTGCAGACAAAAAGTACGTTGCCGCGCTTCCGAGATCACGGTCCCTGAAGTAACAGCAGATTCTGGCCCCCGAGCTTCCAGGACGGCGGCCGAGGCAGGCAGCCAAGGCCGCCGAGGTGGTCCGAGATGCCCCCAAGACGGCCAGAGACGGCCTCATGGCGGCCTCAGATGGCCTCGAGACGGCCCTGGAGGCCCCCCACGATGGCCCAAGAGGACCACAAGACACAAGGTGCCCGAAGAGACCAAAATCATGTGTGATCCTTCGAATGTCGAACGTCATGAGCGTCTTCACCTTGCTAGGCTTCCTGAACCTCCAACCAATACTATCAACCTCCAATGTAGCGCAAGACGGCACACATTAGCTAAACATTACGGCAGGTTCGTGTCGTGTCGACCCAGGCGTTGGTTCCTGACACCGCGGGGATCGTTCAACCTTGAACGATCGGCCATTTCCGCAATGTCCAATCGTTCAACATCGACCGATTCTGGGCCGCCGCCGGCGTTCAACGTTGAACGCCGGCGGCGGGGTCGCCGCCGGTCGACACGACACGACCCTACCGTAACCAATCATTCACCTCAAACACGGCCACGAGACAGCCCGAGAGGGCCCCTAGACAGCCCAGGACGGACCCATGAAAGCACGAAACTGGCCCAAGAGGGCCTCTGGAGAGACACAAGGCGGGATCTGACGGCACAAGAAAGACCCAAGGCGACCCCAAGTAGTTCGCCCAAGGGGCCCACAAGACTGCCAACCATGAGCCCGAGAGAAGGACAGAACGACGGGAGGAAGACGACGACGAAGCGGGAACCCCCGACACGAGGCGGAAGAGCGTGTGATACGTTACGGCCCTCCCAGGCCTCGGGGCACGAGATGCCATACGTCGCGGCCTCGTGTGCGCCCCCCGAACGAGCAGTCGCCATGCAGGGTCCCTGGCGCGGGGGCGGGACCTGCCGCAGGCAGCTGGATAGCCGCCGCGAGAGCGCCTCCAGCTCGCCCTTGGGCCCCGCGCCCTCCTCCAGCACGCCCTGCCGCTCGGACAGCGCCGCCAGCTCGCCCTTCAGCGCGCCGAGCTGCCCCGACAGCGCGTCCAGCATGGCCTTGGGCTCCGCGCCCTCCTCCAGCGAGCCTTGCCGTTTTGACAGCGCCGCCAGCTCGCCCTTCAGCGCGCCGAGCTGCTCCTCGAGGTGCTCTAGCTTGGCCTTGGGCTCGTCGAGGGCATCCTTCCAGGGCTGCGCCGCGAGTCTCTTGACATCCTCCTGCATCTCAGAGACCTTGCCAGACAGCTCGGCAGCCGTCGCCTTCGCCTCTGACGTCTCGTCCCTGACACTGCCGACCTTCGAGTCGAGGGCCTCCTCGAGCTGCTCCAGCTTGCCCTTCACCTCGTCCAGCTCGGACCGCAGCTCGTCGGAGGGCTCCTTCGACGCGGCTGTGCCCTGCAAACCTTGGACCTGCCCGGCCAGCCGCGAGACCTCCCCGCGCAGCTCGCTGAGGTCCCGAGGGAACCCCGCGCCCTCCAGCGACGACAGCCGCCCCGAGAGCGCCTCCAGCTCGCTCTTGGGCACGGCGCCCTCCTCCTGCGCGCCCTGCCGCTTTGACAGCGCCGCCAGCTCGCCCTTCAGCGCGCCGAGCTGCTCCGACAGCGCCTCCAGTCCGGCCGTGGGCTCGGCGCCCTCCTCCAGCGACAGCACCCGCCTCGCGAGCGCCCCCAGCCTGGGGAGACCAACGGGTGCCGATACCGCTGCTCCCCGGACCTGCGTTCCGACCAGAATTTCGAGGCGAATCCAGCGGTGGCGACGAGGGCCTCCCAGGAGGCCCAAAAAGGGGGAAACGAGGAAAGGGTAGAGGTATGGGTACTCTCTGAGCTTGGGTGAGCACAGGTCGGGGGGGGAGGTCACCGACGCAAGCTGGGGGAGCCTCCCGCCGGTGACGACTCCCCGGACCTCTCCAGGGGTGCGTTCTGACCAGAAAGGGGAAAACGAGGGAAGAGTAGCGGTGTGGGTACGGCAGGTTCATGTCGTGCCGACTTCGGCGTTGGTTTCTGACACCGCGGGGATCGTTCAACCTTGAACGATCGGCTGTTTCCGAAACGTCCACATCGTTCCACATCGAACGATTCTGGGTCGCCCGCGGCGTTCAAACTTGAACGCCGCTGGCGGGGTCGCCGCCGGTCGACATGATACGAACCTACCGTACCTTTTCCTCCTCTGACAGCCCCCCCTCGAGCTCGGCGCCCTCCTCCAGCCCGCGCAGCCGCTCGCAGAGCGCCTCCAGCTCTTCCTGCAGCTTCGCCTTCTAGGTCGAGCATGTCAGCACGTTCCCCCATACAGGCGGATCTAGGAGAAAAACAAGAAATAGTGAAACAATGTCCTAGAGTGTACGTAGTCAAAAACCATAGAACATCGGACCCCGATTATTTTTGAATATTCTTCCAATAGAAGGACATAACCGACTTGAGCTCAGCAGCCTCGACGCTGGCGCCAGCGCCCGGCGCGCGCGGCGCCTCCTGCTTGCCCTCTGCGAGCTGCCGCTCCACCGTCTCCAGGCGCTGGCGGAGGTCGTGGAGCTCCGACTGCTCGGCCTCGAGGTGCTCGGCGACGTGACAGAGCCTGTCCTGGGGTGTACTGGACATCCCAAACCCCATCGCGTCGTGAAAACATCACGACGTGAAAGTTCTCGCTGGTTTCGGCCGGGGCCCTTACGGGGCCTCGGGACCGTCAAAACACGACTGAATACGAGAAACTGGTCCCAGGGAAGGGGTCGAGACCTATGGGGGTCGACGTTATGACAAATTCATTACGTCCGGGGCTTCGGGCTTCGAAGCGTGGAAGCTTTCGGCCGCGTGGTTGGCTCTCAATAGCGTTCTTGGTCCCCAGATGTTTTTCAGGAGCGAGCCGCGGAGTTTCAAAACTTTTGCTGCCAGTATCATTGAACATTTGAGGGAGTATGTCTTCTCTCCACTCCCCGTCTTGATCCAAAGCAACAGAGGGGCAAACATTGTGTGAACGCCCTGCTGTCTGACACTGCTACCTAAATATCTGCTTCACGCTCGAGCGCACCACCACAACGATAGGCCAGGTGAATGAGTCCTCCCCTTTTTAGACGCACGTACTGTTTTCCTTAGATGTGGCGCGCGCGTGTATTGCACGCTGCCGATTGCCACCTCCTGCGCCCTTCATGGGCTCGCCTTCCGGCGCACGGGCGTGACCTGACCTGATCGTGACGTCGGGGGACTCCGCACGGACAAAAAAACACCAAACGTCGCATGGCTCGGAAACTACCTAAAATCGCTATACTCCCCGGACCCCTCGGAAACTACCTAAAACCGCTATACTCCCCGGACCCCTCCCATGTAAGTCCTGACTGGGATTCACAGGCGGATCTAGCCGTGGTGACGAGGGCCGCCGGGATGCCCGGGACGATGACGAGCGAAAGGAATCGGCATCGGCACTCCGAGCCCCAATGTAGGCGCTGCGAGGAGAAACGCCACCTCTACGCAGACCGGCTGTTTCTGTGGGTCTCTGGGGCCGAACTTCTGTGCATGGGGCACCTGCCGACACGCCGGTTTCTCATTTGACGCGCCCACTACACACAACTTACCCAAAGACCCGACGCTCCAAAAAATTGGAGCGGTGGAATTTTAGTAAGTTTCGGCCTCTGGGGACCCTCGACGGGCCTCAGAAGCGTCAAAAAACGACGCAGGACGAAAAAACTGGCCCCGGGGAAGTGGTCCGGTCGACAAAATTGGAGCAGCCGGATGTCTGGGTACCGGAACCGCTGCTCCCCGGACCCGTCCCGCGGGGGCGCGTCCTGACAGGGATCCCCGATCGGGCGTCCCGCGCGGCGCCGAGCCCTGCTCTGCCAGCGCCGGGCCCGGGAACCCCCGACGCCAGGAGCTCCTCGTCACGTCGACCCCCAGAAGCTCAGAAACCACCCGTCGTGATCTCTTCTTGACTCGAACCTTCGATGTCTTGATTTTTTCAAAACGGGCTCCCTGGAAGTCCCGACCCACTCCCCGGGACCGGTCCTTCGTCCTGAGCCGTTTTTTGACGGTCCCGGGGCCCGGCGAGGGCCCCCAAATGCCAAAAACTTAGCAGAACCTCTGTCTTGATTTTTTCAATACGCTGGATCTCTGTTTGACTCGAAAGGGTCTTCTGGGGGGGGCGGGACTCGGACGCCACCCCCGCCCACCGCCCCGCCGTCGCGGCGGTCAGCCACCGCGCGCCAGGGGAGCGCGCCGCCCCCCCCCCCCCTGGAGCGCGCGACGCCGATATCGCGGCGCAGCGATGGTCCCCAGCGCTGCAGCGTGGGGGGCGCGCGCCTCCTCCTCCTCCTCCTCCTCCTCCTGCTCCTCCTCCTCCTCCTCCTCCGCCTCCTCCTCCTCCTCCCTCCTCCTCTCTCTTCTTTTTCCTCCTCCTCCTCCTCTTCCCCTCCTCCTCCTCCTCCTCCTCCTCCTCCTACTCCTCCTCCTGCTCCTCCTCTCCTCCTCCTCCTCCTCCTCCTCCTCCGCCTCCTCCTCCTCCTCCCCTCCCCTCCGCCTCCTCCTCCTCCTGCCTCCTCCTCCTCCTCCTCCCCCCCCCTCCTCCTCCTCTCTTCCTCCTCCTCCTCCGCCTCTCTCCTCCTCCTCCTCCTCCTCCCGCGCCCAAACCACGAATCCAGGAAAGACACGCGCGCAGACCCCCGCGAGTCATGACAAACAAAAACTCGAGGGGAGGTTCTCTCGCCGTGTCTGGCTTCTGGGGGCCCCGACCAGGCCTCGGGGCCGTCAACGAGCGACCTGCGACGAGAAACCGGCCCCAGGTTAGGGGTCGAGACATCTGAAGGTCGCGTGACGGAATTGCTCGATGTGGAGATCCCCAAAGGTCATATGTGCACCCCGTACTCCTATCACTTGTCGGTGAGAAGCTCTGTCTATGAGCATCTGGATGTGAGAGCGAGTCTGCGTAGACGACAGGCGCGGCAATGACGACGACAGCGACGACTTCAGTGACCTCCTCCTGCTCCTCCTACTGCTCTGGACATCTTTCAGGAGAGACGAGGGAAACACAAGTGGACGAGCGAGGGGGAGTTCCTCGTGCTTTCTCCGCGCGGTAACTCACACAAGCGCTCATGGCGTTGCTACGCCCGCTTTCTGGCGTGCTGCTCGCAGCGCCTGCTGGCCTTTGGGGGTGCCCAAAAGCCACGCTGGCTACATCTCGGTAACAAATTGTGTGTCAGCCTTAACGCGAGTGAATCTGAGCGTGGGTGATCTGAATCAGAGCACGTCGGAGTGTGAATGGATCTGGGTATGATCGAGCCTGAATGTGAGCGAGTCTGGATATGGTCCGTGTGATTACGAGTGGGCCTGACTGTGAGAGAGTCTGAGTGCGAGCGAGGCTTTGTGCGAGTGAGCCTGAGTGCGAGTGGGTCTGAGTGCGAGTGAGCCTGAGTGCGGGTGAGTCTGAGTTTGGACGTGATGAAAACGAATCCGAATATGAGTGAACCTGGGTGCGAGGCAGTCTGAGTTAAAGTGAGCCTGAGGGCTGGTGAGTCTGAGTGCGAGTGGGTCTAAGTGTGAGTTGGTTTAGGTGTGGCTGAGACTGAGCTACAGCGAGACTGGGAATGAGCAAGTACGTATATGAGCAACTCTGAATGTGGCGAGTGAGTCCAAGTGAGGAAAAGGGGCTGATGAGTAAGCCGAGTGCGAATGAGTGCGTCCGAGAAGGGCAAAGAGGAAGGAGGTGAGTGAGTAAGTGAGTGAGGAGCACACAGATCCAACGACACGTCTTGGGAGGGGTCAGAAACAGGCAAGCCGCCTGAGATATCCACCCTCAATCGGATCGCAGATCCTGCAGCGTCCCCACCCCTGGCGGTTCTGCCTTGGGGTGCCCATGTGCCACGCCTGCCATATCGCAATGAACACTGGACCAGATCTATAGATATATCTATATATACAATACATATGGGGCACAGAAACACTTCTGTGATTCGCGGGTCGAGAGCGCACCTCTTCCGGTCGAAGCTAAGCGGGCCGCGCGAAGCTTGAATTAACAAAGAGGGGGGGCAGAAGGAGGGGCCTCACGTCAAGGCCAGGAGGGGGCAAAGCCCCAGAATCAGGCGGTGCCGAAGACGATGTGCTTGCACAGGAACGCCTTGGACAGGAACTAGGCGGCGAAATACTCGAAGAAACAAAATGCTGTGGGGGACAGAAGCACATCCGGACGCATCCCCACAATCCGGACGCGAACCCGGGAGTGTCCTTACCCCTGGCCCGCTCCCCCTTGGGGTGCCCAAGTGCCACGCCTGCCACATCGCAGTGGGCACTGGAGCACCGGCACAGAAATCTGGGAGGCGGAAAGAGGCGAACCGCCCGAGACATCCTCACAATCAGCTCTGAAAGCAAGGGATGCTGGGGACCCAAACAAGTAAACCGCCTGAGACCTTCCCACGAACGGGCGCGAACGGAGGAATGAGATACCCACTGGCAGCTCCCCCTTGGCCCTTGGAATGCTGGAACAAGCACCTCGCCTGTGACATCCTCACAGTCGGTGTACGTAAGCCATTCTGAGCCCGCGTGAATCTGAATGAGGAAGTCATGTGACTGAGTCTGCGTGAAGGGAAGAGTGAATCTGAGTATGAGCGAGTCCGAGGGAGGGAGTGATGTGATTGAGTCTGAGAACGAGTGAGTCCGAATATGAGTATTCTGAAGATGAGCGAGTCTGTCTGAGGAAGTGACGCGATGAAGCCTGAGTGGTGAAGAGTGAGTCTGAATCTGAGTGAGTCTGAGTCTGAGTGAGTCTGAGTGCGAGTGTCGGAATACGAGTATGAGTACGAATGGGTCTGAGTGTGAGTGGGTCTGAGCATGAGCGAGCCTGAGCTCGAGTGAGTCTGAGTGTGATGTTTGACTGTGAGTGTGAATCTGAAGAAGAGGAGGTCGGGGAGGAGGAGGGAGGAGGAGTCGACGCGGCCTGAGTAATAACACGAATCCATATCTCAGGAAGTGGTGAAAAATCACGACGACGGGGGTCTGGGCACTCAGACCTATAGGAAGGAGTGGGGAAGGGAATGGCAAAGAGACGAGGGCGCTATTGGTAGGGGTGCGGGTTGCTGGACCCCTAGGGCCCCATCCGACAGCACACACCAGGAGCCCGTCGCACTGGTGTGGGAGCTAGTTGTCAACTTATGAGTCGCGGAGCGCAGAGCACGCCCCTCTGCTCTGGAGGTCCCTCGCGGTCAGCGGGGGGGGACCCGACCACGCCCACCACGGAGCAAAAAAGAGTACGCCCCTCTCCTCTGGTAGAGGCTTCCTGGATGGGGTCCGCGTATATGGGGGCGGAGGATCGCGCCGCATCGCTGATGCATCGCCGATGCATCCCCGATAAATGGGCGACACCGGCGATGCCTCGGCGCCGCTTGCGCGGAGAAATTCGGCCTCCACTTCGAGCCGCAGCTCCGCTACGTCGGCGATGCGGCGCGAGCCTCCGACTCCATCGGCTGCGGACCCCGTCTGGGAGCGCCCGCGCGCCGATGCGCGAGGCCTCGCCGCAGCCCCCGCGGGCGCGGCCGCTGCGCTGGCCTCGCGCGCGCGCCCAACCCGACGCCTTGCCCGACGCCCTCCCCCCGGACGGGGCGGACGACGCCGACGACGAGCGGTTCCCAAACATGCTGGCGTCGTGAACAAAATCCCGACGGAAGGTTTTCACCCGCTTTCGGCCTCCAGGGGCCCTAAAATCTGGAGGCCTAGATCGGAAGGTCCTGAATCTCCGCGCTGGCGGCGGCAGCGCCCGCCGGAGCCCCTGGCCGCAGCGGCAGCCTGACGCCGCCCGCCTCCGATATGCCAGAGGCGTCCACGGCCTCCCGGGCGAAGTCCAGTCCGCCCTCCACCTGGGCGCGTAGCAGAACCGGACTTGCAAGCAAACGTGGGACGCAGAAGGACGTACTAAGTACCATGCGTCCCGCTTGGAGGACGACGACGTGCCCTCCTCCTTGAGAGAGAAGCGAGATTCCCGGAGAACCGGGCGTCTGCATCGCTTCGAGCCGGGCGCTCCCGCCCCAGTTTGGGCCTCAGGACCCTCACAGATCGATCCGGCTCGGCACATGCCGCAGAAGGGTGGGGTCCAGGGCTCTGGTCGCCATCCTTCGCGATGTTGCAGGATGTACAGAATTCCGTACTTCAGGGAGTTAGCGAGACATAATCCATACATGTCCACCGCCGCGGCCAAGCCCATCCTTGGCACAGGAGCGATGCACACGTCCCCATGGCCAGGCCAGGCGGGCACATGCACCGCTCCGTGGCCCAGGTGGGCCTAGCTGGCGGTGGCGGGTATGTACAGATCTCCCCGCCCTAGTAACGTATAAACGCTCGAACGTCTGGGGCGCGGGTGTCGGTCGGCGCCGGGGCCCTCGTTCCCTTGGCGCGCGGAGGACGCGAGTCGGCGGCGCCGCCTGCGCCGACACGAGAACCCTCGCGGGCCCTCCGACAAAGTTGTTCCCACCTCGTTCTGTCTGCGGGGGAGGGAGCGGGCAACGGTGCCGCGACCCCACGGACCTGCCCTGGGGCGAGGTCTGACAAGGATGTCGAACCGAACCCAGCCAGGTGGCGAGCGATCGGTGGCGCCGCTGCCCATCCCTCGTCGTTGCTGCTGCCGTAGCCGCGGAGCGCTGCCGCTACCCCTGGTCGAAGAAAATATACCGACACCCATGTTCCTCCTCCTCCGCCTCCTCCTCCTCCTCTTCTGGTTGTTGACCCCTTCGAACCTCGGAGAGCCGTGCCGCCAGGAGGGCCACCTGCTGCGAAACGGCGCCCACCCTCGCCTCGGCCTCCGCCGCGGAGCGGGAGCCGCCCGAATCCTGGGCGAGGCGCCGCGCGACCTCGTCCTGCAGCTGCTGCAGCTGCTGCTGCAGCCTGCCGACGACCTCGCCGCGCGGAGCTTGCTGCTCCAAGCAGCTCAATCGTTCCAGCACCTTGCGAGCGCATCGTTTCGCCGATACCCATCCCCACCGGCGTGGCCTTGGCACCACTCGCCGACTTCCCACCCTGGGTGGGGTGACTCGGGAGTTCACAACCCCTCCCCCCGAGATGGGATAGGTCTAAGGGTTCCACTGCCCCCCCCCAGTTGGGATGGGTGGGGACGACGACGCCGACGCCGACGCCAACGCCGACGACGCCGCCGCCGCCGCTGCCGCCAACGACGACGCCGACGCCGATGAGGACGCCGACGCCGACGTAGACGCAGAACCACCCCACACCCACGAGGGGGGGAGGGTGCACGGGCACACTCCACCACGTCACGCCCACAGGGCCACGACCACAGGGGGGGGCAGGGGGGCGATCCGATTGGCAACGCCGTCGCGAGGATCACGGGCGTACCCATTCAGCGGGGAGGGGGCGGGGCTCGATCCCATGTGCATTGGCGGGGAGGGGCAACCCTGATACATATATGCCGTTCCCTTCGGGTCTCGCTGGGCCTCTCTAGCAATCTTTAGAAGGCAGAATGACCACACTCGTAAAAAACACCTCGACCAGCGAAGCCCGTTGGCGAAAGCATTTGAGGAAGGGATCTAACAAGGTAGGTCTGTTGAGTAAACGCCAATTTGGGGGGGGGAGGCGCACGTCCGAACCTACCAAAAGGCCAATACATAGATACATACATGCATGCATGCATACATACATACATACATGCATACATGTATACATATACACTAGAACCACGCGCGCGCTACGCGCGAGCTTAGGCTCTAGCTTAGCCCAGGGCAACGGCCCAACAACCGACGGCGGGGTCGAAGGCTGAATGCACTTCAGTTCTTCGTCGGGATTCGCGGGTCGTGGTTCGCCCGCGGGCGGCCCGAGTAGGCCGAAAACTACACCTCTTCCTCGTCCTCCTCTTCCCCCCTCCTCCTCCTCCTCCTCCTCCTCCTCCTCCTCCTCCTGCTTCTCCTCCTCGTCTTCCTCATCATCATGCCCTTCCTCTTCCTCCTCCTCCTCCTTCACCTCCTCCTCCGCCTCCTCTTCTGAGTGTTCCTCCTCATCATGTCCTTCATTTTCCTCCTCTTCCTCCCCCTCATCCTCCTCCTCCTTTTCCTCCTCCTCCTCCTCCTCCTCCTCTTCCTCCCTCCTCCTCCTCCTCGTCCTCTTCCTCCTCCTCCGCCCCCCCAGTTGCTCCTCCTCCTCATCATCATCCTCCCATCTCTCTCCTCCTCCTCCTCCTCCTCCTCCTCCTCCTCCTCCTCCTCCTCCTCCTCCTCCCTCCTCCTCCTCCCCCTTTCTTATTACTATGATATTCCTCCTCCCCCTCCTCCTCCTCCTCCTCCTCCTCCTCCGCCTCCTCCTCCTCTCCACCTCAACCTCCTCCTCCTCCTCCTCCCTCCTCCTCCTCCTCCTTCCTCCTCCTCCCCCTCATCGTCCTCGTCCTCGTCCTCGTCCTCGTCCTCGTCCTCGTCCGCCCTCCTCCTCCTCCTCCTCCTCCTCCTCCTCCTCCTCTTCTCCTTCTCCTCCTCTCACTTCTCCTCCTCCTCCTCCTCTTCCTCCTCCTGCTCCCTCTCCTCCTGCTCCTGCCCAGCCTACATGGCTCACCAGACGGCGCCGCAACGCCGCGCAAGCACTGGGCCACATCGGACGAAGGGTACACTCTGCGGAGGCCTCCCTTTTTCTCTTCCTCCTCCTCCCCTCCTCCTCCCGTCCATATCTTCCTCCACCCCTCCTCCTCCTCCTCCTCCTCCTCCTCCTCCCTCCTCCTCCGCCCTCGTCCGTCCTCCTCCCCCCGTCCCCCTCCTCTCCCCCCCTCCCCTCCCCCCACTCCTCCTCCCCTCCTCCCCTCTTCCCTCCTCCTCCTCCTCCTCCTCCTCCTCCTCCTCCTCCTCCTCCTCCTCCTCCTTCTCCTCCGCGTGCAAGCAAACCAACAAGATGTCGCACAAATCAGCGAACTATGTCCTTCCGGGCCTTTTTGGGCGTCCTGCTAAGACTTTTTGGGGCCGCCTGAGGGCCCTCTTGGGCGCCTTGGGAACCTTGAAATTATGTTCCCAGAGAGGCTTCCGGGAACATGATTTCGGACGCTGCGGAAGAGGCCTCCCCAGAATCTCTAGGCAGCTCTTCTGGGCCCCCGTCGTGGCTCTGCTGGGTGCCTTTTGGGGCTCTCTTGGGCTGGCTTGTATGTAGCTTTCGTACGCCATCTTGAGTCCCTCTTGGGCCGTCTTGGGGCTCCTCGGGGGCGTCAGGGGCACTGTGAAGACGAAGCAATCGAATACGCTGAAAAGGTTCGCTCTACGAAAGGAATGGGCCGAATTTTGCATTTTGCAGGCCCTCTTGAGGCCCTCTCCGGCCATCTTCAAACCATCTCGGGCCCTCTTGGGGCGCTCTTAGGCGTCTGGGGGCCTTCGTGGGCCTCGCTGAGGCTGTCGGGGGTCCCGTGGGCCGTTTTTGGGGCTTCTTAAGCCGTCTAGGGGGGGGGGTCGCGGGCCCCACAGGACGCCTGGGGCGTCTCTCTCGGGCTGTTTTGGGGCTCTCATGGGCTGTTTTGGGTACCTCGCAACGGACGGGGCGGTCGGAGTCTGAGGGCACCTCGGATTTTCGTCAATTTGCGAAGGTCGTGGTTCGAAAAGCTTTGGGGCGCTCCTCGCCCCCAAGAGGCCCGAGGAGGCCGAAAACCACACCTCCTCGTCGGCTTCCTACCTCCTCCCTCCTCCTTCCTCCTTCCTCCTCCTCCTCCTCCTCCTCCTCCTCCTCCTCCTCCTCCTCCTCCTCCTCTTTCTCCTCCCTTCCTCGTTCGCTCCTCTTCCTCCCCTTCCTCCTCCTCTTTCTCCTCGTCCCCTCCTCCCCCTCCACCTCCTCCTCCTCTTCCCTTTCCTCCTCCTCCTCTCCTCCCCCTCCTCCTCCTCCTCCACCTCCGCTCCTCCTCCTCCTCCTCCTCCTCCTCCGCCTCCTCTCCTCCTCCTCCTCCTCGTCTTCGTCCGCCTGTCCAGGCTGCATGGCTCACCAAACGGAACAACAACTCCGCGCGAGCACCGGGCCGCTCTGGATGGACGGAACACTCGGAGAAAGGCATCCCTCTTCCTCATCCTCCTCTTTCTCCTCCTCCACATCCTCTTCCTCCCCCCCCGTCCTCCTCCTTTCTCCCCCCCTCTCCCCCCCACTCCTCTCCCCTCCTTCTCCTCCTCCTCCTCCTCCTCCTCCTCCTCCTCCTCCTCCTCCTCCTCCTCCTCCTCAACCTCCTCCGTCTCCCTTTTGCTCCTCCTTCTCCTCCTCCTCCAACTTCGAAGGAAACCACCCGTGGCGGCGAGAAGCTAATTTGCCTGGAAGCCCACAAAGTACGAACAAAAATCAAAACATGACGATCCTCGAACCTCGGGGAAGCTCACAGTCCGCAAAAATCCGGGCAGAATCTCGCCCAAGATCTTACCAAGCGTTGTACTGTCCCAAAAAGCCCTCGTCGACGCCGTCGCCCTCGTCGACGCCGTCGCCGTCGTCGGCGTCGTCGTCGTCGTCGCCTTCGCTGGCCCTGGTGCAGCGGCGGCGTCAGCCCACCAAGACGGCCACAGAGGCCCCCGAGCAGCCCCCAAAGACCCCCAAGAGGCCCAAGGAGGCTCCCAAGATGCATCCAAGAGGCTCCCAGGAAGCTCCCAGGAGGCCCCAAGAGTGTTCCCAGAGGCTCCCAAGATGCCTCCTCCTCCTCCTGTTCCTCCTTCTCCACCTCCTCCTCCTCCTCCTCCTCCCCCTCCTCCTCCTCCTCCTCCTCCTCCTCCTCCTGGTCTTTCCCGTCATCCTCCCCCAAGTGTTTCCCAAAGGGTTTCCACAACGCTTGGGAAAACACATCGTCCGATTGCTTGGCGGAATGATTGCCACAGCGCTCGGCCACATGGGCGATTCTAAAAAGCAAGGGGCGGCGTTGGTTCGCCGTAGGCGTCTCCGATACGGAAAATCCCCTAACATCGCTTGCGCGTAGGAGTTCCCGCCCCTGGTCTGACACACTGGGCCTGTCTGCCGGTCTGGCGGTTACGTGGCCACCGTCCCGGCCCCGTCGCCGCCTCGTCGCCGCCCGTCGCCTGGGCCTGCCTGCTGGCCTGGCGACTTATGTAGCCGACGTCACCGCCCCGTAGCCGCCCGTCGTGTGGGCCCGTTTGCCGTGTTGGCGGTTGTGTAGTCGCCGTCGCGCCCCGTCGCCACTTCGTCGCAGCCCGTCGTCTGAGCATGTCCGTCGGCCGCCGCGTGTGTTGCCGCCGCCGCCGCCCCACATAGAATGCACAAGATAGCTTGCACCACTCCAAAGGTTGTACAACCTAGATTTCACACAAACATGAAATATACAATACACACATCGCAAAACATGGATTGCACCACTTTGGTTGCACCGCACATATGGCACCACATATAATGCACACCATCGAACGCACACAATCTATCGCACACTATAAACTGAGCCACCACTATGTCACAACATGTGTTGCTCAACGTATATTGCGCCCCATAAATGTTTCCTCCTAGGTCGCATGACATATATTGCACACGACTGATTCCACGACGCAGGCTGCACCACATGGACTGCCCCACACTGGTTGCGCAACATGTGACATGTGTTGCGCCACATATGTTTCGCAAAAATTGCACAGCATGGGTTACACAATATGCATTGAACAACACGGCTTGCATCACATCCATTGCTTCGCATTCATTTTCTTTCCTAGCGAATGCCACGATTTACCCCCCCCCCGAAAATAACGGTTCCACTTGTCGTATTCAAATTAACATATGATTTTGCCCCAACCGTCCATCCTAAAGAAGAGATCGTACCGCGCCAACCAGGCCAAGGCAAACATGAATCACCCTGAGAGAAAAAATTACAGGAAGGAACACAACAACAAAAAAACACCCTGCGTGAGGTGAAAATTTCAGAATCGAGTGTCCTGGCAACAAATAGCAGCACATCGTTTCCAACCAGGAGCTTACGTGCAAGCTCTTGCGTATGCGTAGGGAAGCTATTTTCTATAACGGGAATCTCATAACAAGATCCCACGCGAGCCTATCGAGCGCATGTGCAAATTGCAAGAATACCTTCTTTTTTTTCGCGCGAACAGTCGCAATAATCACGTGCGAGCAACGGGACGAAGTGCACACGCGCGCGTCTTCGGGCGCGCATGCCGAATTCGTTGTCGTTATATTTATATATAAACAGAATAGTTTCAAAACCGATTGTCCCGAACACGTACAAACACACACGCGCACACGGTTTTGCAACATCCGCTTTCACACCAAAAGCTGCGCTCGCGGTCATGCACATTCTTGACACGACAGACGGCTTCTCATAATTTGCATCACATTTATGCCAAAAGGGCCTCTTGCGCCGCATGCCACAATCACTCAAAAGCCTTTGCGCGCGAGCTGGGGGGGGGGGGCACGACCCGTGTCAAATAGTACCATGCGCGCCACTTTCGAGCGTCGGCCGCGCGCGCATGTCGATTGTTTCCGAAACCTTGAACACCGACGCGAGGACGCCCTCATCGTCGCCGGCGTGATCAGCATCGGCGCCGTCACTGGCCGCCGTCGTCGTCGTCAGGAATCGCTACCAGCATCGCTGCAATGATACTTGCGTGCGTCTACTTTTCCCGACGTTGCCATGATACCGCGCCCGCCCAAATCGCCGACTCGCAGTGCCTGTTGGGAAGCGCCCAGCGGTCAGCGCCACCGCGGCGGCGTCGGTCGCGCCAAACTAGCTGGCCGTTTCGAGCGCGAACATGCGCGCTAGCGCGGCCGCGGCGATGCGCCAGCCAGCGACGAGCATCCGGGGCAATCGCCGCCGCATGGGTTTTGCAAACCAAATGGCGGGTGGGTGGGATGATTGCGCGAGCAGTTGAGTTGACAACTTCCAGTTCGGCAAAGCAAATTCGACCACCTAGATTGCCTCACGTACGATGCAAAGCATGGATTGCACACTATATGTTATCCCACATCGATTGCTTTACCTCGAGTGCATCACATAGACCGCCCCCACATATAGCGCGCAACTTATATGGCACCTCATGATTCGCATGGCCTTTACTGCACATTACTGCACATTCTAGGTTGGACAACATAGACATCACAATCTAGATTGCATCACATAGATCGTTCGGGGCCCATGCTGGCTACCAAAGTCTGTTAAAATGTCGCTGAAGCTTTCCCAGGCGGTATGGCAAGAGCGCGCCCGCCATCGAACATACACTATGAGGAGTTGAGTTCCAAGCCCGTGCGTTGCCCCTGGGGTGCCTTCGCACACATAGAAAAATTGACTATGTTTGGGTGGTGCCGATACTGGGGATGGTGAGGCTTCAGCGTGCTCCGGGCTGCGCACTGGCAGCCCCTCCGGGTGGCCCCAGCTGGCCTCAACAGGCCCCCCGAGGAGTCCCTGCTGGCCACAACAGGCCCCCCGAGTAGTAAGGGACGGTCTCTACACCTCAACCCTGGCCCGCGGAGCGCCCCAAGGGCACCGCCGGAGGCGGCGCCAGGGTGATCCGACCGCCCCAAACTACTCGGGGGGGCCTGGTGAGGCCAGGCAGGACTGCCCAGGGAGGCCGTCCGCGCGCAACCCGAAGCATTACGAAGCGGAAATGGGGATCGGCGAGACGATGCGTACCTCGCGCATTTCACAAAATTCAGCAGGACGCCCTGTGGCAGAGCGAGGAGGAGGAGGAGGAGGAGGAGGAGGAGGAGGAGGAGGAGGGGAGGAGGAGGAGGAAGAGGAGGAGGAGGAGGAAAGGAGAAAAACTCATGGACACACGGACCCAGGAAATGCACGGTGCACACCGCGCGCAGGCGGGCCGCAATGGCAGGCAACTGGCACCCCCGGCCTCTCCCTTACGGGAGGAAGCGGGCCCGAAGGCACGCGCACCGACGAGCAGGAGATAGGCAGCTAACTCGACGCCCAGCGACTTGACTCCAGCCGAAAGGGCGTGGTGCGTAGGGGGACAATCGGTTCACATCGTCACTGCGAGACACTTCCCGATTATCACCCCCTGCCCAACCAGCTGGCATGCGCAATTGGGTTTGTTTCCCAGGGTGAGCGGGCACACGGCCACCATTGGACTTACGGACCACATGGCCCCGCCCCTCAACCAAATGCGCAATCCCCCGAGCCTGGTACCCATCTCCAGGTCACGGAGCGTGGCTAACGCCGCTGCCACGGGCAACATGCCACGCGGCCATATCTAAAAGGCGCGAGCCGGTTTAGTTAGTTGCCCCCAGTCACCGAATGTAGTCGACTCTAACGGTGTGTCCCGAGGAGTGTGTGGCGCTGACACCTTGAGAACTGGTGCCAGGCCCCCACCCTCGGGGGAGGAGGAGGAGAAGGGGGAGGAGGACGAGGAGGAGCAGGAGGACGAGGAGGAGGAGGAGGAGGAGGAGGAGGAGGAGGAGGAGGAGGAGGGGAAGAAGGAGGGGGAGGAGGAGGAGGGGGAGGGGGGAGCGACGAGAGGAGGAGGAAGAGGAGGGGGGAAGGCAAGAGGCAGGAGAGGAGGAGGAGGAGGAGGAGGAGGAGGAGGAGGAGGAGGAGGAGGAGGAGGGGGAGGGGAGGAGAAGGAGGGAAAAGGCCGACCTTGCACATCTTGTCCTGGGCCTCCGACGCGTGCCGCGCCTCCGGCCTCTCCAGCGCGCGCGCCGCGCCCTGCTCCTCGAGCCAGTCCAGGCGCGACCGCACCTCCTCGAGCTCGCTCGCGGCGGCCGCCGCCGCCTCCGCCGCGCCCGCGCCGCCGGCCTCGTCGGCCGCGCCGCCGGCCGCGGCGCCCACGGACACGGCCTCCTCCGGCGACCCGGAGATCTGGGCGTGGCGGCTGGAGCGACGAAGAGCAGCGGGCCTTGCGCGACGAGGGTCGCGGCGGTTTCAGCGAGGAGGGTCGCCGGCGCGGCGCGCCACATCGGAGCAGAGAGAGTGCGCTGGACGCGCGACCTCGCGCGGAAGCCTGCGCGCGCCTTGCCTCGGGCCGCGAGCTGGCGGCTACCACGGACCGATCTGGCTCGGAAGGCGCCGCAGGAAGGCGTGGGGCACGCAGACCCCCGACGACGTGACTTTTGTCACGAGGTCGGCCCCCAGAGGTCTGGGCCCCTTCCCGGGACCAGTTTCTCGACTCGAGTCGTTCTGTTGACGGCCCCCTGCCTGGCCTGGCGAGGGCCTCCAAATTCCGAAAACAGCGAAAAGTCTTTTCCGTCGTGCCTTTTTCCGCACCGCGAGGGGGTCTGGGTGAGGCCTGGGGCTCCGGTCGTGACGTTCCCTGCGATGCTGCAGCTCTGCCGCGACGTCCGATCTCAGGGTCCTCCAGCGACGCCGCCCGCTGCTCCAGGTCCGCGAGGCGGTCCCAGAGGCCCCGCAGCGCGCTGCCGTCGCCCTCGTGCCGGGGGAGGTCCCGCAGCTCGCGCAGGCCCTCGCGCACCTCGGCCAGGGCGTCCTCCATGCCGTCGGTAGACTCCTGGAGCTGGCGGCGCAGGGTAGCGGTGTCCCCGTCGGCGAGCTGGCGGTCCTGGCACCTTCTTTTGCGCAATGCCGGGGCCACACCATAGTCATGCGTAGCTACGTGCCATGGTGTCATAATCTTAGTGTCGAGTCAATCAGTGCCCGGCGGCGTTATCGAGTGTCATATACAGTCGGAGAGTACTAGTGTGTCATATGGTATCATCTAATGAAAGATTATGTCCCCCGGCGCCGCGCTATCCCGCCAACATTGGCACTAACGTTCCTAGAACTAGACGGCTCTATGATTAAGATAAGACCGCAGAATTGATAAACACATGAGGCACCGCTGGCTGGCCATCTCGGCCCGCAGCGACTCCAGCGCCGGCTCGTGTGCCGTCTCCAGCCGGTCGGCGAGGGCGTTCACGCGGGAGAGCTGGTGGTCGACCTTCACGCGGAAGGCGGCCTGCTCCTCCACCTGCTTCATCACCTTCTTCTCCAGCTCGGAGTGGCTCTTCTCCACCGCGCGGAGCACATCGTCCACCTGGCGCCCCGCCTCGCCCTCGACCTCGCCGCCGCCGCCGCCCAGGCCCGCGAAGCCGGCCATGCCCTCGTCGATCTGGGCCTGGAGGGATTGGACCACCTCATCCAGCTGGTCCTGCTGCTGCTCCAGGGTGCTCAGCCGTGTCTCCAAGAAGCGGTCGCGCTGCACGGCAGCCATCCCGCCGCGCACCTCCTCCTCGAGCCTGGCCAAACGCCGGACGGACTCCTCCGCGGCGTGCTCCGCGCGCCGGAGCTTGGCGGCCTGCCGCTTGGACGCCTCCTCGCTGGTGGCGGCCGCCAGGCGCACGTGCTGCTCCAGGGACTGCACCTGCTGCTCCAGCTCGCGGCCGCGCTGCTTCGAGCCGTCGGACCCGCTGGTGCGGGCCCAGAGCCGCTCGTCGAGGCCCTCCACCCGCCGCGTGAGCGACTGCGTCTCCTCGATCAGACCGTCCACCTTGCCCTGCAGCTCGGCCCAACGCTCCCGCTGCTCGCCGTGCCGCGCGCGGTCGTCGGCGCTGGCCTCCAGCCTGCGCTCGACCTGGTGCAGCCGGCGCCTGTCACCCTCGAACTGCTGCTGGAGCCTCTGCACCACCTGGTTGAGCTTCTCGTTCAGCACGGCCACCGCCTGGTTGTTCCCGACGAGGCGCGACGCAGCGACGGGCGACGGCCCAGCGGAGCCGAGCGACACGCCGTTGCGGTCGGCAGGCTCCCAGGCGCTGTGCGGGGTGCTGCACCTGGAGTTGTTCATGCTGCTATCCTGGACGATTGAACAGCAATCAGCAAAAGTAGCCCCCACTGCACTGTCCCGCAAGCAATGAGGTGCAAGCTACATGGTGCTGAGTAATGCCTGAAATCAGCTACACACAAAAACAGTCTGGGGGATAGCTTTCTTTCCCAAGCAAAAAAAATCCCCAACGCTGTAGAAGGCGGGGCAAAACGGACCGCCGGGAACGTCCCTGCGACCGCCATTTTGAGGCCATCCTGGGCGTCATGGAGCGCTCTTGGGCTGTCTTGGAGGCCCGTTGGACCGCTCTTCGAGCTCTCTTGGCGCCTTCTGGGGGCGCCTTCAGCCTCCTGGCGCGATCCCGGCGCGCTCCCGGGGCTCCGGGGCCCCCTTGGCGCGTCGAGGGGCCGCCCTGGGAGCCACGAGCCCTGTCCCTTGGTGTATGTGTATGTGTGTATATATATATATATATGTAGATACACAAACAGACTTCTGTGTATAGATGGTCCACGGTCCGCCCCCCCCCCCCTCATGCTGATGCCATCGGGCCCCAACAGCGGCCCCAGAAACCGCAATCTAGGAAAAGCACACCTGGATTGGCAAAGTATGCCGACGCAACAAAAAACAGCATCGCGAAAAAGGCACGGCCAGAACACTGGACTCCAGAGTTTTTCGAGCCCGATCGATCAGTGAGGGTCCCGTTGCCAGAACCCGGGCGAAAACGCCCGGTGCGAGAGAGGTTGCAACATGTATCGTCGGAGATCTGGGCTTGCCGAACGCTTTCTTCTTGGCCGTCCTCGACCAGCGCGGAAGGCGCCGGGGGCTCCCGCAGCATGCTGGCGCGAAAAAGCAACCGACCTATTCCCCAGGGGCGGTCTTGCGCCCCTGGCGACAACTTCGCGCGACGCGCCCAGGGAGGGGGTTTCAGCGCCGATCCAAGATACCCACACGGACCACGAGAAAAATTATGATGACGCTTTTGTTGTATTCGGTTTCGTCTCCAGAGTCCGCGACTCCCTGGGCCTCTCCAAGGGTGCGTTCTGACCAGAATTGCGGAGGTGAATCCAGCGGTTGCGACGACGGCAGCCCAGGAGCCCAACAAGGCGACCACGAGGCAAGGCTAGCCGTATCGGTGATTACTCCCCTCCTCCGAGAAGACTGTTCGTCTCTGGCGTCAGCGGCCAGCGCGGCAGGAGCCAGGAACTCCTGCAGCAGGCGACGTCGACGATGCATCGGCAACATCGGCGTGGAGAAAATCGGGCTCCACATCGAGCCGCATCGGCGATGCGGTGCAATGCTCCCACCCCATGTGGGAGGCCTAGAGGCGGCCCTGGATCCATTGCCAGCGTTACCCCTGACGTTACCTCCTGACGTTGCTCCTGACCTTGCTCCTGCCGTCGTTGCTTGTGCCGTATCTGTTCTCTTCGCTTGCGTGAAGCATGGGGGGAAACGGGTCCTGAGGGGAACGGGTCCTGGACCCTGGTCTGCTACACGCAAGAATCACCCTGGGCAAGAGTGACCTATGGTGGGCGGATTACGGGGGCGCAGGGTGGCCAAATCCAAGCGCGCAAGCAGCCACGACCGCATCGCGCTCAGCGATCGGGGGGGCCCCCGTGAGCCCGCACCAGAGGTCACTCCGCCGAAGGGCCACCCCTGCGTGCAGTCGACCCGGAGCCCTCCCCCAGGACCAGCCCTTCCTCCCGTGTCGTCTTCCAAAGGGCCACCGGGCCTGCAGACAGGGCCCCTTAGGAGCCCGAAGACGGTGACAGACAGACCAGGGCCTGCTTCCCTCAGGACCAGTTTCCCCAACCCATGTGGGAGCCTGAGGCCCAGTCCCCCTCGGGTTGTCAACACTTCACGACGCGAGGTGTTTCGCGATGTTCCACCTCTGGAGGCCCTGGCCGGGCCACGGGACCGTCTAAAAACGACTAGGGAGTCCCGGGGAAGGAATCCAGACCTCTGGAAGTCAACGTTGTGAAACAAACACGACGTCGGGGGTCTGGGAGGTACCGATGCCGCTACTCCCCGGATCGCTTCCAGGGTGCGTACTGACCAGGAGTTCGAGGCGAATCCAGCGGTGGCAACGAAGGCCTCCCAGGAGGCCCAAAAAGGGAAAAACGGACAGAGTGTAGCGATATGGGTACCTTGCCTCTGCTGACCCATGGCGACTTTTGCTCTCCGCTTTCGTCTCTGGCGTCCGCGGCCAGCGCGGCGGGCGCCGGGGACTCCCGCAGCAGACCTCGACCAGCCTCGAACTGATCCCTATCACTGCGACGATACTCTTACAATAGGAGCTCGACCACAAGAAACCTTCCACAAGAAACCCAACCTTGATGCCCAAGGACGTCCACTTACTTTTTGGTGTGGGAACGTCACGCTTCCCATAGCGAACCCACCGAAACCCAGGAAACCCAGCGAACCCTGGAGGCAAGCAGGGTGGCGCTTGGCATGGGTCTCCACTGCAGGGGTGCGTCCCCAGCAACCGAGACAATTCTCAACGTCGGCATCGAGAAACTGACTACCTACCAGACCACCCCAACCCAACCCGAAGACCCGAATTTGACCCGAATTTCGGGTTGGGGGGGTACGGAATCCGTGTGTTTTTTCAGTGTTCCCCGACCCCCCCCCATTGGAAATCGAGGATAAATTTGGGCCTTCGGGTTGGGTTGGGGTGGTTTGGTGGGCGGCGAGAAACTGTGCTGCCCATCGTGGGGATAGGGACACGTTTCGGGCTGGTGAGGGCCGGCGATGCGGCGCATGTCGAGCGCCAGCGTCCTGCGGTGCGCAGGGCTCGCCGAGCGGGGAGCACCGAGGAGGCGCCCACCGGGCGCGGCCATCTGCGGAGGGAAAACCAAAGCGAGGAGCCCGGTCCCGAGCCGCCTCGGGCCTCGGTCTTCCTCGATCCTCCTGGGCCCTCCTCGATGCTCCTCGATGCTCCTCGATCCTCCTCTGTCGTCTGAGCCTCCTCGATCCTCCTGCCTCCTCCTCCCTCCCCCTCTGCATAGCCTCCCAGATCCTCCGTCCTCTATAGCCTAGCCTCCTAGATCCTCCTCGCGCCTCGTGTTCTGCGATCCGGGCGTTCCTCCACGACCCCGCGGGCGGGTCGACAACATACCTAGGTTTCCGCGCCCTCGCCGCCTTTGATTATGATCAGGGGGACGTAAGACCTGGGTACAGGGGACTCGGAAATCCCCGACGAGGTCGTCAAAAAAATGACGAGGCCGGGCCTGCATTTTGACGAGGCCTCCCGCTGCAGACATCCCACGAAACTCCTCCTCGTCAAAATCCGAGGCGCGGTCGTCAAAAAACGATGGCGAACCCGAGTCCTGGCAAACCCGGGTCTTACGCTCCCCCGATATGAGGATGCGCGATCCCGCGAAAACGCGCGGGCGCAACCGCGTGCGTTTTCTCCGCGCCGGACGCATGCGCGGACGAAACGCCCCATGCCCGCAGGGGGCCGCAGCGCCCCGGGGGGGGGGGGGGCCCGGCCCGCGAGAAGCCGCGGCCGCGGGCATGTCTGTCGCGTAATCGGTTCTCCGGCCTCCGAAGAATAGGGAGCCCACAAAGGACGTATGCGCCCAGCTATGTACATGAACACGGCCCCTCGACCCGCGAGAACAGCCGCGTGATACGAACATTCGCGCAAAGCGAACTCTCGAAACCAGCGTGGATTCATGTACGTGTACGTCCTTCTTTCGCCCCTGAGAAGAAAGACCGATCGGAAGAGACACGAAGGCCTTCGGAGCGCCGCGCGAAGGCCTCGGAGCGGCGCCGAGCCCCCGACCCCGCCAAGGCGCGCGGAGCGCGGGAGGGGCGGCGCCCGCAGCGCGCCGCGCTCTCCGAGAGAAGGCCATATGCGCGGGACTCCGAGAGAGAGATTGCGTCGGTGCAGCGCTCTGCTCCTGGAGGCCTGGCCTCGCCTCGAATTACTTCCGTTGACCTTCCGCCGCCCTTCCGGCTGATCTGAAGGTCTGGGCCAGGCAACCTCTCGGGTGCCGTGCAAGTCTGCGGTCCCGATGGTGACACGATGGCTGTTTGCAATGTTCATCGCAACGTGCCGGGAGACGCCCGAAATGGATACGGAAAAGATGGGCACAATGCCCAACAACAAATGCTGTCCAAAACCGGCAGCGGCCGCTGTTGGGCAGGCGGCTTTCTGCGTTCAAAGAACAACGTCCGCGGCGGCGCGGACAGCGAGTCCTCTTCAAAATGAACAAGAACTCCTGTTGGGCATCGTACCCATTTCCGGCACTGCCGCCCCCAGAGGTCTGGACCTCTTTCCGGGACTCGGCTCTTCCTCCTGAGTCATTTTCTGACGGTCCTGGGGCCCGGCGAGGGGCCGACAAGTACCCAAAACCTGCCCGAAATGGGCGCAGAAAAAATGGGTACAGTGCCCAGCAACAAAAGTGCTGTCCCACGCCAGCAGCGGCCGCTCTTGGGGCAGGCGGCCTATTTTCTGCCTCCAAGTTCATACGGTCCGCGGCGACGCCGGCGGCGAGCCCTGCTCAAAAAGAATAGCAAGAACTGCCGTGGGTCTTCGTGCCCACTCTTTCGTGCCCATCTCGATCGTCCGGAGTGGTTCGCGAGGCCTCCGGTGTCAACGTTCGGGCACCAGGACGAAGAACCATGGCACCCCTGGTGAAGGGGTCGGGAGCTCTCGGGCCGCAGATTGGAAACAGCGGGTCGGCGGGAGTGAGAGGTCATGAGCGGGACGAAACGCGGAAACGTCGGTACCGATCCTGGTCGCCGCCCATCTTGATCATCCGCAGATCGTGGGTCGTCCTCGCGCATCGGTGGCGGCCAGCATGCACTGAATACCAAAGTCTGCATCGAC